>BCLG01000753.1:0-41043 GCA_001602295.1 Zoysia matrella | reverse complement strand
CATGCCGGGCTGACGCGGCCGCGCTCTGCGCATCCTGCGACGCCGACATCCACTCGGCCAACCCGCTCGCGCGGCGGCACGAGCGGCTCCCCGTGGCGCCCTTCTACGGCGCGCTGGCGGACGCGCCCAAGCCCTTCGCTGCTTCCTCAGCCGTGGCCGACGATGACAGGAGCAACGAGGCCGAGGCGGCGTCGTGGCTCCTCCCCGAGCCCGAGCACGAGCAGAACGACGGCCCCTCGGCCGACGTGTTCTTCGCGGACTCAGACACGTACCTGGACCTCGAATTCGCGCGCTCCATGGACGACATCAAGGCCATCGCCGTCCAGAACTGCCCTCCCGATATGGACCTCACCGGCGCCAAGCTCTTCTACCCCGACCACTCCTTGAACCACAGCGTAAGCATCCGAACAACGCATACGAAAGTCCATATTATATCGCTTGTGAACAGTTCGGTCTCTGAAAAGCGATGGACGCAGGTGTCATCGTCAGAGGCCGCGGTAGTCCCCGACGCGGCGGCGGGCGCGGCGCCAGCGCCGGTGGTGAGCAGGGGGTGGGAGCGCGAGGAGCGGCTGATGCGGTACCGAGAGAAGCGCAAGAGCCGGCGGTTCGAGAAGACGATCCGTTACGCGTCCCGCAAGGCGTACGCGGAGACGCGGCCGCGCATCAAGGGCCGGTTCGCCAAGCGCACGTCCGCCGGGTCCGGGGCCGAGGCGGAGGAGGACCGCGACGAGGAGATGTACTCCTCGGCCGCCGCCGCCGTGGCCGCGCTCATGACCCCCGCCGCCGGCGACGCCGACTACGGCATCGACGGCGTCGTGCCCACGTTCTGACGATCGATGGGGGTCGATCGACCGGTAGAACCGAAACTCGCCGACATGTCGCATGTGTCCACTAGCTAGAGCCTCATACTTGAGCTGTAATTTTGCTGCCTCTGCATGCTTGCGCGCGCATCCATGCAAAAGGCTTGGTACTTGTATGATTATTATGATTCCACGGAAGCGATCAGGACTTCCCACCCCTCTTCGTCGATGATCTTGTGCTGCTAATCTCCAAGTGTATTCTTCCTAATCAAGTACTCATCGTCAACTGTTGCTTGCATTAACTCTAATAAGTGAGGTCAGGTCTCTGATGCTGGAGGCGACGTGGGCGAGGGACGAGGAAAGCTCTATTTCCATCACTGGACGGAGTCCAGAACTGGGGTTCATATTCCATTGCGGCGACGCTGTGGGGATCTTATTCTCGAGTGGACGCCTGCGCTCGCATCTTGAGTTTTTTTACGTTGCAGGTTCGTGGTCGTCGTGCATCTTTCCGATCCTTTTTGTGATGCTATAGGATTGGTAAGGCACTTGTTCGGTTTGGAAGTCTTCCAACTTGCTCGTGCATCTTTCTGATGCCCTATCGGATTGAGATAGCTTTGTTTACTTCACGGTCTTCCAACTCCCGGGCGTTGCACTTAAGCGTGTGTTCGCTTCAGCTTATTATGGTTGCAGCTTCAACTTATTAAGTTGTTGCTACAGTAAATTTGTATAGAAACCAGCTGCAGCCGCAGCAAAAAGTATCTCAAACAAACACACCTAGCAACAATTAAGCAGCTCTGCTACTCTAATCTCGTAAACTAACCAAGTTATTACCGAAGTACGTTGTAAAATACGAACAATGAGGTTACCTTCAAAACCTCTTTAGTTTTAAAATATTTTTTTTGAAATCATCCCATTTTGAAAACATAGTTATTTTTTACTAAAATATTCAGATGGTAACCTCGGATGAATTATTTTCACCCCTAGACGAAAGCAGCCCAGCAGCATCTGGGACCGAACCTTCCTGGGCCAGGCCTACCTTTCCAACGCCCGGCCCAACCTGCTCTAAAATTCAGACCCAATTCAAGCCCAACGACATGTTCGCAGCAATTGCCAACAGTTTCCGTGACAGAAACCTCATCCGAACAAAGGAAAATCACCGGGCGTCGCCGAAGCCGCTGAACCCAAAACCCAAGCCAAACCACCCCAACCCCACCCCCCCAGCCATGCCGCCCGGCGCAGCCCCCACCCTGCTCGGCCTCAAGCCCCCGCTTCCCCGCCACTCCAGCCTCGGCTTCCTACCCTCCACTGCCGCCTCCCCGTTCCGTGCCAAGCCCGCCTCCTTCTACCCGTCTTCCCACGGCCACGGCCGCAGACCAAGCCCCGAGGCCGCCATCCATGCATCCGCGCCCGATTCCTCGTTCCCCGCCTCCCGGCCCCCGCCCCCGCCACCTCCGCGGCCTGCTGCGCCGGAGCCGCCGTCCACTGTAGCCCACGCGGGCCGCAGCAAGAAGGGGAAGAAGGGCGGCGGTCGCATCGAGGGCGGTGGGGACGTGCGGCGGCAGGCCAAGGCTAAGGCCCGCATCCGCAGCCGCCGCCTCGGTGAGAACGCCTTCTACCGCCGCAAGCGCCGCGCCGCGGCGTCCGGGCAGGCGGACGCCTTCACCGACGCCGAGCTGGAGATGATCGGGATGGGGTACGACCGCGCCGTCCGGTTTATGGACGGGCCCGACGACCCGCGCCTCCGCCACCCGCACGACTGGTACAAGTACGGACGATACGGGCCTTACCACTGGCGCGGCATCGTCGTCGGCCCGCCCATCCGCGGCCGCTTCTCCGACGACCGCGTCTCGCTCATGTCCGAGGTCCACGACCACGAGGAGTGGGACCGCATCGAGCAGTTCGAAATGTCCAACCAGTTCTCGAACCGCATCAATGAGATCGGCGACGCCGTCGGGTTCAGGTACTACTGGGTCTTTGTGCGCCATCCCAAGTGGCGACCCGATGAGAAGCCCTGGGAGCAGTGGACGCTCTCGGCTGAGGTCGCCGTCGAGGCGAGCAAGGACCAGTGGCTCGACAAGTGGAGCCTCATGGGCCGGTTCGGCAACCCGACGCGCGAGATTATCACGCGGTGCGCGGCTTGGACGCGGCCAGACATCATATATGTCAGGCGGCCATTGTACCAGTCGCGTTTTGAGCCGCAGGAGGATTTCTTCAGCAAGCTTCGCCCTTTGGTTGATCCGGCCACGGAGAATGACTTCCTGTTTCATCTTGAGCTGGATGGCCAGGTCATTCGAACTACCTACTTTGCTGGACTTTGCAGGATAGTGAAGGCTAGCCCAAAGGCCTATGTTGATGATGTTGTCAATGCGTACTCGAGGCTCAGTGACACGGACAAGTCACGGTGCCTTGAGTTCCTGCTCACGAACCATCCCATGGAGCTCCTCCATCCTTATACCAAGGAGTGGAAAGTGAAGCTGGAGGAGATGGAGCTGGGATGTGATGCACCTGATGAGAGTGACGATGATGGAAATGATATTGATTGGATTGAGGATGATGAGTCTGATGAAGGTATGGTTGATGAAGACGATGATTATGAGGCTGAGGACATAGTTGATATCAAGGAGGAGCTGCAAGCAGATGAAGTTGGAAGTAGGGAGGACAGTGAGAGTTACTGGGAGGATCAGTGGAAGAAGGCAATGAGAAGTTCTGATAAAATGGAGAAGCTGGTCAAGACGAGCATCGAGGCATCCAATGAGTACAATAAGCGCCAGATGCAACTGCAGAAAGAGATGGAACAGAATATGTCCAGTGCAAACACAATGGTTATGGAGCAGGAGCAAACTGCTGAGGGGGATCATCATACCGCAGGTAACAGAAGTGCAGAGGATGAGGATGAAAGGCAGAGCAACACAAATCCAGGGGGCTTCCTTAGGGCAGCCGTCCGGCCATTCACTTACAGGAATCTTGTCAAGGAAATTGTTCTGATGAGACACCATATTATTGATGGAGAGATAGTGTAGTTTCAAAATTATTGAGTGTTGCATTGCGTATCCATTTCACTTGAGATGCAAAGGTTGCAGGAATGCAAGAATAAGGTCTAAGATATCACAGTTATCCCCAGCTTCTGAACAATATTGTGGATATTGAACTGTTGTTAACAATAAGTTGTATTCTTAGGAATTTCTCAGTCATCATGTAAACCTTGTAACAAATATCAAATGAGCTTTCAGAATAGAAACTATTACATTTCTGGTGCATCATGAATGGAGTTGATCTTTGCCTTCACTCTCATGTGGATTTTCATTTGTCTGGTGGACAACAGTTGTTACTTTCTGATACAATGGAATTCGATGATTGACATGCCATTTCCTCCCAGCATACATAAAATCTGAAACAAGAACGTCTTGACCAATGGAGCATCAAGATGGTGCCAGGTGAAAGATGGCTGCGTCAGCGATCCCTCTCCCATTGAAATGGTCTATTTGGTTCGCACTTCGCAAATGTTCATCTTATCTTATTGTTGTGAAAAGTTACATGCTAGGAATTATTTTTCATTCAATTTCCACAATTTTTATATTATATAGAATCTTAATATGAAGCTTTTGTTTCTTTCCATGGAGGAGTTTATTTCCTGAATGACAATCACAGTGCTTGGTGTAAGAATTTTGGCAGCCACCATAGTTCAGCAGGAATTGACATTCCATTTTCTTTCACAAAAGCTAGTAAAAGCAGTGTCAAGAACTGCATGCCGACACATTAACATGATTTCAGCTTCCCCAGGAAATTCCCTTTGAGAGCGTTCAAGAATCAGCAGAGCCCCAGCTTTACATTCAAAAGGAGTTGTAAAGTGCGGAGATCGAACCCCCATAGTCCTATCTTTGCCCAAAAGGGCCCTTGCCGTAACATATATATATAATCTCTGATCTCTATCAAAATTTTCAAAAGGTGAATGATTAGCAGACAGAATTAGAGGCCTACACATGAGAACATAATAAACAAGGTTTAAGAGACTTCAGCAGGAATGTGCTTTAGGCAGTAGTAGATAAGAAAGTTTAACCTAATGTAAGATTAAAGCCTTTGATCTGCTTGCTTTAGGTTTGATAATGACACCAGCCAGCAAGGGCATTACTTTTACCCTCTCTGCATACTAGAAGAAGCAATATTGGGAGTTGCTCAACTATTCCTCAGCAATCAGCAACAGGTCTGGATTATTCTTCAAATCATATCCCGCTTCAAATCCTATGATCCTTTCTTGATAGAATGAAAATACTGATATTAATTAGGGCCTGTTTGGATCTGACCGACTAATTGTTAGTCCGGACTAATAATTAGTCGACTAATTACCGGTTTGGAGGTAGAACTAATTGTTAGTCCATCCTCCAATGGAATATCTGTTTCGCCCTTTGACTAATTTTTAGTCCATGCCTATTTGGATCCATGTCGAGTTAGTTTCTAAGAAAAAAAAATAGGGGTATTTTAAATATTTTACAATTCCTACGAATTGTTAGTCCCAATTAGTCCACTTGGATCGACTAATTAGAAAACAATTAGTCCGTGAGTGGACTAAAAATTTAGTCCCCCTGTTAATCCACTTGTTTGGAAGAAAGTGATTAATTTTTAGTCGGCAAACAATTAGTCGGTCGGATCCAAACAGACCCTTAATCTGTTAACGAAATTCTTCTTTATGGTAAAGGCAATTATTCCAAACACGGCATAGTACCGTAGCTGCAATCGTTCTTTCACTTTCAACCTGCATTCATCAGTGGTACTAACCATGCTGCAGCAATATAGTTCATAGGAGAAGAATCATACAGGACTACTATGCTTTCCACCTTGTATGGGCAGAAAGCCCCAAACAGCAGAGTTGGGCAGCTGTCCCAGCTACAAATTAGCATGTTTAGTGGCACCTAGAGATTATTTGATGGCTAACGTTGTCGATAATCAAGGCACCTAGAGCTTGCCCAGCTAGAACCTTAAGCAGTCTTTATGCGTATTGAAGAACAATCATTATCTCTGAACTGAATGTTATGCAATATATCAATTTTCTACAAGTATTCCCATGTTCTAAGCAACGGATTGCTACTGACGTGAGACTGAGACCCTTATGATAATTCTGTGCTCTCACGCTACAGTATGCTACAGCATGAGATCGTCAGATTGAACCCCGGTGCACTGAACATCCACTAGATCCTTGCATTGTGATGTTAAAGATATACAACGCTACAGGTCTACAATCTATGACCCATGAGAAGGTACTATACATCTCTGCGTTTCTCCCCAGCATTGCAGTATTGCACGCCTGGCAATGATGATCAGAAAGTTCCGCAACATCGTATGCATGAACATGGCACCCTTATCTTTACTGCTTTATCTGTTTTTCTATTGCACTAGTGGCGACCCAACATCTCATGTTCTATTGGCCTTTCACTCGATTGGATTTGCAATAAAATATACAGGATCATTGCAGTGGAACGCCAAGAATATCTGTGTGTGTGTGGATGGTTTTTTAGTGGCCAGAGTATGAACTCCAGCACCTAAAAGTGCATGGCCAAACGCCTCAATGTTCTAGGACAGTTATTATGCTGCTAATTTTCTACTGTAAAGGCTTTGGGGTCCCCATTTTGATTCCATCTTCTTTGTGTGCACCTAAAGCATAGGCGAAGGTCATGATCCACTCCACTGCTCTTCCTCTCAAAAAGCCACTAATATGCTAGTTTAATTGGTACTTAGATTTATTAACTCGCTGCTTTTCTCTGTGACACCTGTTCTGTTTCAGGTTTTTTACAGCAAAAAGTTTGTTCTAGTGGTTGGCGCTATCCTGGTGATCCGTTCAAGGATCTGGTTCTCTTGCCAACATTCTCTCGCCCTGCAGGCTGCGCGTTAGAAAGACAGAGTGCCTGCACCAGCACAACCACCAAAGGTACAAGTGCGCCATCCTGTATAAATCTGTGACCTATGCCTTTTGCTGAGTTGCTTCTGAGGGGACTAGCTTGGTCTCTACTCTGGCCATGGAGCCGGACAGATGCCTAAGTTCTTACGAGGAACCGGTTCCAGAGCCGAGGGACCTGCTCTCGAGCTCTTGGTGCAACTCCGCCATCCAAGTTCTGCAGACAGAACCGAAGGATTACTCGATGGCGCTGGTGGAGAATCCAGTTCCCACGCTCGAGACTGAAAAGAAAGACCTGTTCCAGGTAAGTGCATATCTAGCACTGTAGTAGCAAATACTTGTCACAAAGTTTGCTTTGGGGATGGCAATTGAGGCGTGGAACCATCTTATCAGGGCGCTTTGCAGAAGAGTGACCGCAGCTTGGTGGTCGACAACAGCAGTTTTAGCACGACCCAGTGGAAATATGATGATATCAAGGTAGCCAGTGTGAGGTGTTGTTCATGTGCTGTCTCGTTTTAGCCTGACCTGGTCCTCATATCCTCTTCTGGCATTTCTTCTTTTTCAGTCATGGATATGGCTCCAGAAGGCCATTCACCCTGAACTGGATTATGATCTCTGCCTCAAGAAGAAATGGGTGAGTCATGCTGTATAGAATCGAATTGCACTGAGACGTTTTACTTGTCCTCGTTGATTCAAGATAATTTATGATCATGGAACTTGGCCGTGATGAATAAGAAGTGTTTTTGAATCCTTGGAAGTTTTGATTGGAATGTTGTGATCATCAGGATCTTTTTTTTTCCCGAGATTGTTTCTATATTTCCTTAGGAGGCATCTAATTTTGAGTTGACGAATCGAGGAAATCATGCGATTTTGTAACGAAAAATAAATGGTGAGATTTGCTGCCATGTTATGGTTCCTACTGGAGCTTAAACTTCTGAACTTTGCGTGCAGCTCCCGCGCAAGATGGCGCCGTGGAGTGGCATCTCGCTCAAGAAATGGGTCAAGGAGCGGAAGCAGAAGCGCAAGGAGGAGGCGCGGCTGCACAGAGCGGAGGTCCACGCAGCCGTCTCCGTGGCTGGCGTCGCGGCTGCGCTCGCCGCCATCGCCGCGGAAAACGCCGCGCCTGTTGGATCAGCGGGGATTAAGGACACGGCGGTGGCTTCGGCGGCGGCGCTCGTGGCCGAACAGTGCGCCAAGGTGGCCGAAGCCGCGGGGGCCACGCGCGACCAGGTATCGGCTGTCATCGACGCGGCCAGGGCCTCCACGGATGCCGGCAACGTCTTCACGCTCACAGCTGCCGCCGCCACCTGTAAGACTCTCAGCCTCACTTCACTCACTGTTCTTCGGATCGCATGGATCTCGTCCCCACGCAACCCATGAGAACGCTACATATTCTCGAAAAATAACCTCTGTGCTCGCCTGACATGCCACAGCACTGCGGGGTGCCGCGACGCTGAGAGGACGGCGAAGCGCCAGCGGAGGCAACAGCCAGAACGAGAGGGCCGACCGTGCGGGCTCGGCGCGGTCGCAGGACGACCTCGACTTCGACTTCAACTATGCGAGGTCCCGGGCGGCGCTGGCCAAGGGCGACGAGATGTTCGTCGCGATGCCAGACGGTGAGTACCGCCGCCGCTCCCGTGGCCCATATCACATCACACTCGCATGCATGCGGAACTGAACACGCGTCACGCTCTGCTCACACGACTGCAGGGAAGTGGAAGCTCCACACGGTGTCCGCGGCGTCGAACAAGCGCGGCGAGATCGTCCTCCGGATCAAGAAGGCGAACCTGGTCATGGCCTTCTCCCACGGGAAAGAAAGTACTAACCAGCAACACCTGACCACCTCACTCCCCTCTGTTTTCTTCGCCGGACGCCGGACGAACCGTGCTGACCGGCCTCCTGTTTTCGTGCCCCGCATGCAGGCGTCGTGAAGGACGTGCAGCCGTGCGCACCGGTGAAACCGAGCCACGACGAGGGCGCGACGTACCCAGTGGAGGTGACCACGAGCAAGGGCAAGGTGGAGCTCCGCGCCGACGACTACGCCGTCTACAAGAGGTGGGTCGCCACGCTGAGCCACATGCTCGTCATGTCCACCGCCATCTCCACCAGGATCGAGCCGCCGCGCCGGGACTGACCCGACAACCGGCCTTCCGAGACCACGGAACGCTGCCCCGTGCTGCGTGATCCCTTCGAACAACAGCTAGCACGAACGGTATACCTGACTCCCTCTGTTGGATCACCCCTGTATCGATGCCATTGTACCAGCATAAGAGACTATGTTTGATTCCACGAAACTTCTGAACTGCATGCTACTAGTACCATATACCTGATGGGCTATACCTATGTAATGGGCTGGCAAGCTTGTCCGGCTTGCCGGGCTAGCATAGAACCAGGCTGAAATCTATCGGACCTCTATGGGCTCTCCCAGAAAACAGTTATCTGGATGAAATGTCCTACTCCCAGCTTACGTCAATTCAATTATTCAGGGTCCCCCCAAAAGAAAAAAAAATCAGATGAATTCGGATGAACTACGCATAAATTTATGAAACGTCGGTGCACTTCAATTATCATAACCTTAGTTGTGAACATGGCTTAGCTCTCACGCCTCGTTCTTAACTACCCATTCAGAGAGCCTGAGATGGAGGTTGGAACTGAACTCTGGGAGAAGTCAACAAGGATGTTCAGTTGCATGTTATGGGATAACATTCAGAATCGCAGAACATTCCTTCTATTTCTATAACATTTAAACTTATCTGAATAGACAGACATTGGCCGCCTATACGTCAGCTACACATGTGAAGACAGATCGATCGGTGCATGATGGCTGTTTCGAGAAGCATGTGCCTACATTCTGTGCTGACTTGTTTCGTCCTTTAGAAAGAGATTTGTCTAAGTTATCTGCAATTAGTCAACAACATTTATCAAACATAATCGTGGCATACAATGATAGTAGGGCCGTAGGCAAATCCACACCACGCTTAGGGCTAGGTTTTTCTTGAGAAATTTAGGAATGTACTGTACCATTGCAAGTGCAAGGACATGAGAAATCTACTGCAAAGATACATCGCAAACTGTTTTAAACCGTAAATAACTACTGCTATGACGTTTCTAGAGATAGTATTTCTCTTATCTAAGCACTCTGCAATGGTATTTTCCGAAATTTCTCTCTTTTCTTATTCCTAGTTCCAAACCACATTCTATAAACAAATTGCGCCACTGCGTACTTAAGCTACACTACGAATGTCCAGACAGCCAAGTTCATCTCTCGTACTACTCCCTTTTTCTTAAATTAATGCTGTCATTGACTTTTAACATCAACTTTGACCAAATTGATGTCATTCAAATTTTTTTGATAAATATTATATATTTTGTTATAATTTAATTTATCAATAAAGTTATTTGAATTACAATTTGAAATTTTATATATTTAAACAAAATTTTTGAATAAGACGAATAATCAAAGTTGATATTAAAAGTCAATAATGATCAATTTAAGAACGGAGGGAGTAAGTTTTAACCTCTGGGCAAGGGCCGCAAGGCATAGCACAATCCCTAATTCGAATCCTAATGGATAGGGAAATGACTGGACTTGCAATTGTATGAACACTCTATCGTAAAAGCTTGGTAACTCTAATTCGTTGCTCTTGTGCTCCCTGTTGCCAAACATACAGGGGCCATAAATGCCACTAAAGGAACATGCTTAACAACAATATCATTAAACAACAGATCATCATAATATCAAAGCAACATGTCCAATAATAGCCAGCATCTCCACTCCTCGCTGGATGGAGGCCTGCACGATCGTCTGTAAGTCAACAGGAAAACATGCATGAGAGCAGAAATCGCCGAGGCTTCGACATGCACGCTACTACAAATACAGGGTCGCAGCTCAGAGCTAAGCATCAGCTAGCTGAGTGCTTACTATACTCACTACAAACCTGTAGTAGCTCACAAGCCTCTGTGAGCAACCATGAAGCTCAGATTACTCGACCTCGTCCCTCTCCTGCTCCTCGCCTGCTGCGGCATCGCGCCTGCGAGCGGCGCCGGCGGGAGCTGGAAGTTCCTTCAGAACGTCGGCGTGTCGGGGATGCACATGCAGCTCCTGCACAACGATCGCGTGATCCTCTTCGACCGCACCAACTTCGGCCGTTCCAACCTCAGCTTCCCCGCCGGGACCCCCTGCCGGGTGAACCCGCAGGACCAATTCCTCCCCCAGGGCGACTGCACCGCGCACGCCGTCGAGTACAACGTCAGGGACAACACGTTCCGCCCCCTCGTCAACATCGTCACCGACACCTGGTGCTCGTCGGGGCACGTCGCGACCGACGGCACCCTCATCCAGACCGGCGGGTGGAGGGACGGCTACCGCAAGGTCCGCCTCATGCCGGCGTGCAGCGGCAGCGACACCAGCTGCGACTGGTCCGAGAGGCTGGGGGACCCGAACGGTCTCGCCGCCGACCGGTGGTACGCCTCTAACCAAAAGCTACCTGATGGCAACGCGATCATCGTTGGTGGGCTCGGGCAGCCCAACTACGAGTTCTACCCCAAGCCAAACCCCTTTGGTTCTGGCATCTTCGCCCTGCCGTTCTTGGGACAGACCAACACTCTGTATCCGTTCGTGCATCTCAACATCGATGGCAACCTCTTCATCTTCGCCAACAACCGTGCCATCCTGTTCAACTACAAGACGGGACAGATCGTCCGGACGTACCCCGTGCTCGGCAACGGTGAGCCGAGGACCAACCCGGAAGCCGGCTCGTCGGTGCTGCTCCCCTTAAAGCCCAACCCCACTGAGGCTGAGGTGCTGGTTTGCGGCGGTTCGCCGCCCGGAGCGAACGCCGCCGCCCAGAGGGGCAACTTTTTCCCGGCACTGACGACGTGCGGGAGGATCAAGATCACCGACCCCGCCCCGTCTTGGACCATCGAGACGATGCCGTCACCGCGGGTCATGGGTGACATGATCATGCTGCCCAACGGGGAGGTGATCATCATCAATGGCGCCAAGGACGGTGTCGGCGGGTGGGAGGCCGCCAAGACCCCGGCCGACGGACCCGTCCTCTACCGGCCCGGCAACGCGCCTGGCAACCGGTTCGAGTTGCAGAACCCAACGGGCACCGCGCGGCACCGGATGTACCACTCCTCGGCTCTTCTCCTCCGCGACGGCCGCGTTCTCGTAGGCGGCAGCAACCCGCACCAGTTTTACGTCTTCAACAACGTGGAGTTCCCCACGGAGCTCAGCATCGAGGCCTTCTCACCGGACTACCTCGACAGCTCCAATAACGTGCGACGTCCCAAGATCGCCTTCCCTATGCCCGGTGGCGAACCAGCACGCGTCAAATACGGGTCGAACCTGACGCTTCTCTTCGGGGCCCAAGTGCTCGACCCCGTTGTTTCGGTTACAATGGTGGCGCCGTCCTTCACGACGCACACGTTCGCCCATGGCCAGAGGTTGCTTTTCCTCGAGACGCAGGTGACCAGGCCGAATGGATTCGTGGCGAGCCAAGGGCAACAGCTGCCCCTGCCGTCTGGCATCTTACAAGCGACTGCACAGATGCCGGTAAAGCCGGAATTGACGCCACCAGGCTACTACATGCTGTTCGTCGTGAATGGGCGCATTCCAAGCGAGGGGATCTGGGTCCACATCAGCTAGGGGCTGAAGGTTACAGAAGAATTGCTTCCTTCTATTCGTTTATTAAGAGCTACCACCATCTGATTTGTTTTTAACCATCTGCTCGTAATCCTGAGTTGTACCAAAATGGTTTTCTGTGTTCTTTTTTCTTTCTCACTTCCTATTATTATTATTATGCATTATGTAACAAATAGAAATTAATAAGATGATATCTAATATTGCTGTTTTCCACCATCAAATAAACTGATTGTACCATGACAGTAGGAAAAAGGGTTTCTTATCTTCACATCTTAGACAACCTTAATACACATTCATCAGAACTTTACTAGCAGGCTTAAGCTGGATAGATTTGATATGAGTTTACGTGTGACGACGGAGCAGTGGTGTGAAATCCTAGGCAAAAAACATTTGCTGCAAACCAATAATCGAGGCTAAATGAGCAGAAGGAAACTCATTCCATTTTCCATTTTTTATTTTTACTTTTTAGCTTCTTGGGGGATAAAATAAGCACCATCCAAGGTGAATACTATTCAGGTCCACTAGGAAACCTCAATTTTTACTTGAATAAGGAGCAAACAAACAGTGTCTGAAAAGATCACATTAGGAGTAATAATGCTTAACATTGTAATATGGAAAAAAAAAGAACAGAACCACAAGCTGTTTTCAGCGACTTATTGGGGGTCACATGACAGTAGTACAAATTCATATTAGAACATCACAAACGATGAAAGTCAAGGTACCTCTTACAGGGGCTCCGAGATAGAAGTTTTAGAGGGGCCCTGCAAATGTACTATTCGCCCTCTGCTCATTCCACTTCTCAACCTGATTTAATAGAGGAAAAACTGATTATTCAGAAGAAAAGTAGCTGGTTGCCCATATAAAATGCATGGCTAGTTTCAATGTGTCAAGATGACATGATTCCACGTAAAAAGGTTTTTTAATTTTTGAACCACATCTGTTGAAGTATGCAATCAGGTTCTCAACAGGAGCATACAAGATACTAAAGAATCCAATCACAAGTTATAATCTACCGTGAAATGAACTGACATTTTTAACTTGCAGTTTTGTTCTCCTAGAAAGCGATATAATGAACACAGAAAAGAAAACTAACTTCATGTTAATTCAGTATAATAGATTTTAACAGAATGAAGATTTCAGTTCAGGTTAGTGGCTTGGGATGATACATTTCCATCAGAATTTCGGCAAGGCCATAAACATGTCCTGGTAGAATCCCTTTTGATTCAGAACTATTGCAGTAGTCTTACAGAAAACAGAAAAAGGACTCACCCATTCTCCTGGGCAAAGAGAGCGGTAGTACTTGGCAAATTTCTCACAATCAGCAGCAGCATCCCCTTTGGCATTCACACATCTAGTTTCAACAAAATTAAAGAAGTAAATAAAGACATTGAGATATTATTCACCTGTGCAGTTTTTGTACCCATCATACCTGTGGTACTCAACATAGCGCGTAAAGCAATGCCTAGTTTGGTTGGTTGTAGGAAAGCGGAAGTCAGCAGGTGCAGTCTTCAACTCAATCTGGTAGAAATGCAAATAACAGTTAAGCTTACGGCAAGGTGTTGTGAGTAACGTGTGAGAGAAGCTTACAAAGCAACTATAATATATGAATAAAGGTAAGATAGTCCGTTTCATTCAATAAGTGAGCCAAATCCATAAAAACATTGTGTCGTAAACCATTATTTAGATTTTTTTTCCTTGTAAAAGTTGATAATGATCAACATAATAAGACCCAACAATAACTAAGTATAGATTCAATGAATTGCTAACATCTCGCCCTCTCCCTTACATTTCACCCAAACTTCAAACTCACCCTCCTCCACCTAGTTAAATCACACTACATATCTTGTAATTCATAGTGTTCCAAGTTTGAGACAGAAATTCCCTGGACCTATGGCATTCGCCATGTAAATTGTAACCAAGCTGGTCCTCGTCTCAAACCTGAAGCATGAGGGCGGGAAGGTTGAATATCCCCTCCCACAATGTGCCTAATTCCCTGTCATAACAATTCATACCAAGTGGGTTATGGACCCTACAGGCTGGCAATGTTGCGTCGAACTAACCAATCGCCCCCGAAATAAAACAGCGGATTGGTGACATAATGCAAAATCCTGGATCAGATCAATGCATATAATATCGTAATTCATAGCAATAGATACTCAAGCACAATCAAATCCACGCCCGGGTACACACGGGGGCAGATCCACGCGAGGGAAAGCAGTCTCTAAACGCGCGATCGACGAACCAGATCGAAACCCACTGCGTGCTCATACCGGCCAGTGGATACGGAACCACGAGACGCCGCAACAGCATGTTTCCGATGCAAGGGTCGATCGGGAGGGGAGGGATTCCAGCAATGTCTCACCTCGGCCATATCGTCGGTCGGGACACGCCGAAACGGGGAAAGGGGAAGCCGGAGACCGGAGATAGGGAGGCTGAAAGAGAGCGCGGCGTCGAAGGGAAAGGAAGACAGGAAGTGGGCGACGAAGGGTGGTGGGCCTGGTCAGGCTTTGTTTGTTGGTTGGGCTGAAACGGGACGGGCCGAGCTCCACAAAATATTTCGTACTTATATCTTTGTCATTATTTGGAGAATTGTTTCAGCTTAACTGCAAATGCCAACCCATATCTCAACATAGTTTGATACTCCCTCCATCCTAGAATAAGTGTCAAATTTTTTGGACGTGAAACGTGGAAATTGAAAAGGCGCACACAAATTTCCAATCATTCTGAGACGGAGCGTGGAAATTGAAAAGGGACCGCACACCTTTTTGATCTTTCGCCGGCGATGAACGACGGATCCGGCTCTGAAGAGCCACCCGGAGCCTTGGGCCCTTGGATTATCGATAAGCTCAATTTCTGGCTTGAGCCTGTGGCGTACTGCACCAGTGGCGCCCATCCTACTAAAGGTATGTGTATTTGAGCTTTTGCTTTTTATGGTTTAAGAAAAGTTGACTAGTGACTAAGTTGAAAAAGCTGATCGATGAAATTTGAATATTGATTTTTTAAATATATTTTTAACTTTTTAATACACTAAAAACTAAAACAGCATCTCAAAACGCGTTTTTCAGCTTTTAGTTTATTTCATCAAAAATTTACCTTTTAGTTTTTTAAAACAAAATTTTTAAAACACTATTTGTTTCAACTTCTGACTTTTCAACTTTATCAACTAGTTGAGAAGTTGAAACAAACAACACCCAAACCTATTCCTCTGGAGAGTGCTTTAAAAAAAATACAGTGAAACTGTGAAAGCACTGGTGTTAACAGTTTCTCATGTCTCACCGACCAAGAAAATATAAGTGATGTGTGATTGGCACGTTTTTGGACTCAATTTAAACATAAGTGTCCCATACGAACAGAGTTAATTTTGTCCAGAGCCGTAAACTTTAAGCAACGAAGCCGAACCAAACTGTTCATTTGGTCAATCTGGCCAGTATATTGATTGCTGGATCCTGGAAACGCAATGATATTTTCTTTATTAACTTCTCTTTTCCATCTCCCAGGCGAGACACTCCGGCAAACTTCCTCATAAAAAAAAGAGACAATCCTACAAACTCAACCCTAAATCAAGTTCTTGATAAAAGCACGTGCGTGTAAAACCAATTCTTTCGACCGGTATAAATTCTCGCGTCCCTGACATATGTCAGCAAAAACGATAAGCGCGAATCCGACCGTTCTCTACTTCTCTTCCGCAAGAAACCAAAATCTTGGTCAAGTTTGATCTGACTTTTGATTTCGATACTATATAACTGTGGCAATCATCAGGGGAAAATTAGCAAAACTACCACATCACCAGCTGTGTCGCAGTACTACAATTAACAAATAGGAGTAATTAGGTTCCTTGCACTGCTAGGTAACCCCGTCAGAGCAGGCTTCACTTAACCCTGTGCATAATTTTAGTACTCCTATTTACTCCAGACCAGCGCTGTTCACATGCATCGACGACTCGACGTTAACGCCATCGCTGTCTTAGACTAACGGTCTGTTTAGATCCGCTGACTAAACAGTGAATTATTAAGAGATTAATTTTTAGTTCATCTATGAATTAATTGTTTCTAATTGGTCTATCCGAGGAAATTAATAGGGACTAATTACGACTAACAAATGAGTAGATACAATAAAAAACCAAAAATACCCTTATTTTTATTTTCAAAATGGTTAGAGAGTTACAATAATTAAAATGTTGCCAGTATTTATTTTATTAATCTAAATCGATGCCATAATTGGGTAGATGATGGACCCATTTTTTCAATAATTTTTGTTAATTAATTGATTTATTATGTTTCTCTGATTACACTATAGTAATTTTTGTGTTAAATAAATCGCGAAAGTAAATTTGAAAAAATGACGGAAAAAACTGCACAAAATTTAAATACACGACAGAAATACAATTACCAATCTAACAATTAGTCGGCTGAATTCAAACATACACAGACATAATTAGATCAGAGGCAAAAACAAATATTTTATTAAAGGATGAACTAATAATTAGTTTTTCTTTCAAACAGGCAATAAGCTAATAATTAATTGACTAATTTTTAGTCTAGACTAACAATTAATCGGATAAAAAAGAACCTAACTAGATCTACAAGAACGGCAAGAGCTTCGGTGTGAAGAAAGGGAGAGCCTGAATGTCGAGACAAAGAAGCCCGCGTCCCCGGGCGACGGAAAACAATGGCACGGCGCGCAGAGACGAACCTTTAGCTGTCAAAAAGGATCGCGACAAAGCCAAGTGGCGAATCATGGACCGGATCGCTCTCAGTCGGCCTAAACAAATTCAAGTAGTATTCGGAAGATATCGTCTTGGCAACTGCAATCCCCGGCTCCATCCGCCACCGTCACCATCTCGGTGCCGCCTCCGTCTCTTGCTGAATTCTAGTAGAAGGAACGATGGCGTTTCAATGGACCCGGTGATGAAGCTGGGAGGGATCGCGTCTCCGCCGCATAAAAATCGCGTGGCTTCGGACGATGCAGCGCTTCCGCGCCTGGAGTTCGGTGTTGTGAACTTTGTGATCGATCCTTTGCCCGCCGCTTGATTGGTCTCCTACGCCTAATGGCCACCGCTCGCGCCGCGGCGCAAAGGGTTAAAGGGATTGGGAAAGGGAACCCGAAAAGACGCCGGGTCGCGTGGATGCTTCTCACCTTTTCCTCGCTTTCCGTCCTAGCGGCGGAGGTAGACGGCGTAGGCGGGCCGTGCCGCGCGCGCTTGCCCGCAACTTCGGCGCGGTGCGCCGTGCGCGCCGTCGAACGAACGCCGAGCGATGTCGATGAGCCCAAGATGAAGTTGGCCAGGCAACATGACGCGAGGAGGCGTGTCATCAGTCAAAATAAAATTGGAGCACAAAGCAAAATGAAAGGAACAGAGATTGCACTAGCCGCCAGGGCGGACTATTGGACTGACTCTACGTGGCCTCCACGAGGCGACCTCGAAGCATCGCAAGCGGCATACGCGCCTCGTTAGCCACGAGCTGGCCCACGGCGTTCAGGACAAAGACATCGGGACCCACCTGTCATCGACTGTAGATCGAGAACCGCAGAGACGGGCTTGTCCAACCTGGCGGCGACGGCCTGGGCGACCTCGCTGCACCCGGTGCACTGTGCTCCAGTCGTTCTCAGCCGCTAACGCCGAACCTGGGGGGTCCCACCGACGGAACCCTTGGTGCAGGGGGCCTCCACCGGAGACGGGTCTAGGAACCGAGTTCACCCCATCTGCTTAGCGGGCACGGAAACCAGGGTCCGATAAGGGTCTGCTATAAAGGGAGGGCCAAATCAGGGCTTCCTTCCTCAGCCGCACGCATCACCTTGCCAACGATTTCATCCTCCCTCGCCGCCGCCGCCGCAGCCCGTCTCGCTCTGAGAGTGAGAAAGAGAAGACACGCAACCGAAGAATTCGTCGACTCAGGCAGAATCCTTTTCGCTGCTCTCGGTTCGGGATCTGCTGCGTCGTGAGGTGGTGAAGGGGGGAAATTTCTTGAGATCTGAACCGGATCAGGCGTGCGCGCTCGGGGTCGAGGGGGTTTCACACATCGCTTCTTTGAATTGTAAGCATCTTCCCTCAATTCTGCCTCTAGGATTCTTTGGCTTGTAAATTAGTTGATGTTCGATGTGGTTAGATTCTAGGGTTGATTTCTCATGCGAGAACCGGTAGTTGGATAAGGTTGTTCCTGATCTGGCTTGTGAAGGTTGTTTCATGAAATCGCTTGACCAAATGCTTTTTCGTCCCGATGATGGTTGACCATGGTATATGTTAATTTAAAATTGATGATGGTAAATGTTTTGTTATTCTCGTACACAGACTATATGTTTGAGGATTAAATCAATAGAGAACACATGGTTTGTGGCTTGTAGGAATTGATTTATGTTTTGAAAGGTCCATTTGCTTTCAGATCCATGATTAGATTGTTGCGTGGTATCCCTTGTATGTAGCTACCGGTATGATTAATTTAGTCCCGTTTGCAAGTTTTAGCTAGCCTTGCCATTATCTGCATCCGAATAACAGTAATATATTGTTAATTTTGACAATTTCTTGTAATTGCTGCACATTGGATTTACTCTGGATTATGATGTTGATTTTGTCTAGCATGTGCTCGTTGTTAACGATATCTGATGCTCTTTGTTCAGTCTGAAAGATGAACAGCTGCTAATGTTATAACCATTTCATCCTTCTTCAGGAATTTGATGTACTAATGGAGTCTAAGGGTGGCAAAAAGTCTAGCAGTAGTCGTTCCATGATGTATGAAGCTCCCCTTGGCTACAGCATTGAGGACGTTCGACCTGCCGGAGGCGTGAAGAAGTACCAATCCGCTGCTTACTCCAACGTAAGAACCACTGTTGCTAATAACGTCAGTCGTTTACAGAGGCACTCTAACCTTACTCTTTTTGTTCCATGTTTTCTAACAATACCAATCATTTCATTTGCAGTGCGCGAAGAAGCCATCCTGATATCCCTTCGGCTTCCCCACCTTGTAGTCTAGGATTTCTTTTCTCGTTTTGATTCTGACCACTCTCTCTGGCCTGCTGCTTCCTGATAATCGACCAGTTCTGTAGCCTTGCTCCCTGCACTCCTCCCTCCTCCATCTCCGGCATTGTGTTCTGATCACCTGCTCCAATGGCTGTCCTTTCTGCTGCTGACGCTGCCCCGGTCTCTGCGATCGGGTTTGAGGGCTATGAGAAGCGCCTTGAGATCACCTTCTCGGAGGCACCTGTCTTTGCTGACCCTCATGGGCATGGGCTGCGTGCCCTCTCCAGGGCCCAGATTGACTCTGTTCTGGATCTGGCACGATGCACCATTGTGTCTGAGCTCTCGAATGAGGACTGTGACTCATATGTCCTTTCTGAATCGAGCTTGTTCATCTACCCCCTCAAGATTGTCATCAAGACCTGTGGGACTACCAAGCTCCTGCTCACCATTCCTAGGATACTTGAGCTTGCTGAAGAGCTGTCTATGCCGCTTGCTGCTGTGAAGTACTCGCGTGGGATGTTCATCTTCCCCACTGCACAGCCAGCTCCCCACAGAAGCTTCTCTGAGGAGGTTGATATCCTTAACTGCTACTTTAGCGGTCTCAAATCCCGGGGTAATGCTTTTGTGATTGGAGATCCAGCAAAGCCTGGACAGAAGTGGCACATCTACTATGCCACTCAGCACCCAGAGCAACCTATGGTTACCCTTGAGATGTGCATGACTGGTTTGGACAAGAAGAAAGCGTCAGTATTTTTCAAGACTTCTGATGATGGTCACGTATCTTGTGCCAAGGAAATGACCAAGCTCTCTGGTATCTCTGAAATTTTCCCTGAGATGGAGATATGTGATTTTGACTTTGAACCTTGCGGCTATTCCATGAATGCTATCCATGGCGCTGCATCCTCCAACATTCATGTTACCCCTGAGGATGGTTTCAGCTATGCCAGCTATGAGGTTATGGGTTTTGATGCCACTGCTCTGGCATATAGTGATCTTGTCAAGAGGGTCCTCAGGTGCTTTGGCCCTTCGGAGTTCTCTGTCGCTGTGACCATATTTGGTGGGCGTGACCAAGCAGGAACGTGGGGGAAGAAACTTGGTGCTGAGTTTTATGACTGCAACAACATGATAGAGCAAGAGCTGCCCTGTGGTGGACTTCTCATTTACCAGAGCTTTTCTGCTGCTGAAGGCATTCACCAGAATGCTGCTGAAGATGCTGTTGTTGGGTCGCCCAAATCTGTTTTCTATTGCTTCGAGGGCGAGAAACCGGAGAATGTTGTTCTTTCCAAGAATGGTAAACTGGCTAATCTTCTCTCCTGGGAAGATTATGTCGTGGAGGAGGACGGAGTGCTTGATGAGTAAGATGGACCTCTGTTATCTATTTGCTGCCGAGTTTTTATTTGATTTTCGATTGTCGTGGTCGTTGGTTATTCCGTGAAGCAGCCAAGCCAAGGCTATTTTATTATTTATGTAATAAAAGAATCATCTGTAAGCATGTGTTGTGATGTTGCAGCATATGTTTATATTCTGAATATAATTACTAAAGCTCTAGGTGGTCTGCTGCGTCTACCACAATGAGCATATGTATTTGAGAGATGTCTGTCAGAGCATATTAATAATATTTGTTTTATGAAGTGTGTTGTGTTAATTGATTGGCCTGGTTCTTATTATCACAAACTGAGTTCTGGGGGCATCAAATCGTTGCTTGTCTAAACCTTATGTATAACTTTTGTTTGTGTATTCGATGAGCCTTGTTCTTGTGATCACAAATCTGAGTTCCTGGGGGAGCAAAATTTTCAGCTTTGATTATTTTATCTTATTCAAAAAATTAATTCAAATGTGTAAAATTATAATTTATAATTGTAACTACTTTGATAATAAAGCAAATTATAACAAAATATATAATATTTATCAAACTTTTTTAATAAAATGAATGTGTCAACGGTATCAATAATTTGAAAATGGAGGTGTCAATAATTTGGTATCAATAATTTAGAAATGGAGGTGTCAATAATTTGGAAATGGAGGTGTCAATAATTTGGAATGGAGGGAGTAATCATTTTAGCTTGGTATAAGCTAGAGGTAACAGGTCTCTGTGTGCTAAACGTGTGATTTCTGCATGCCTCTTCTAACCAGTCCGTGTGGTAAGATGCTCTGTACCTGTGTTTTGCTTTGCTTCTCATTTTTATTTTCTCACAAGAACATGCATGAGATGACTCTGTGATTTGATTATACTCCTTTGAACAAAAGGTTGATGCACGTTTTCCCCCCGAAGGATTAGTTTCATGCCCTGAAAGTAGATAGCAGTTGCATCTGGCAATCAGAAACTGTGCTGGTGAATCTGTTCCGCGTCCTCGATGCTTGTCGTTTGGCTGACGGTGCCTTCTTCCAATAAGTTGATGTGGTAGGCTGAAGCATGTCGCAGCGATCGTCTCAGCACGTTCTCTTGTTTGTCCCAGATCGGTGGCCTGACCTGACCCATCAGGACACTCAGCTTCGTCCGAGTCGATGAGCTCTTGTTTCTGCCGGCTCGGTAGGTCTGGAAGCAGCGAAGCCTCGTCATCGTCGCGCGAGGAGCATTTCTAAGCTCAGCAACCACTTACGTGGCCGCGGTTCCGTCTCCTCGGTCCTCGTCTCGGCTCGCTGGAAGCGAGTGCTCACATCGTTGTCCCCTCGTCAGCGGATTTGGATATGCCCTGCTTGAACACCAGGCGGAGAGGAGCGGAGACGCCACGCTACGTTTCTGTTGGTGGGATCGCGAATATGCTGGCGCGCTAATAATACTCCAGTTGCGTGCGGCGTCCGCCCCCGTCCACATCTCTCGCGCGATCGTCCGCAGACGGAGGGATGAGTTACAAACGTATCGATTCGTTCCCCCGCGTTGGCTTCGGCATCATCGCAAAACGTATCCACCGTCCCCGACTCACGTCGCCGTGGAATGAGTTCCAAACGTATCGATTCGTTCCCCCGCGTTGGCTTCGGCATCATCGCAAAACGTATTCACCGTCCCCGAGTCACATCGCTGCGGGGTGGAAGGACGTGGATCAAAACGCAACCGCTCGTTGCCGAAAGGCAAAAACCGCGGGAATGTTCGTGTTCTTTCTCGCCAAACATCCCGGCGTCGACGTGCGCGAGTGCGCGGCGAATCTGATCTCCGGTCGTCGGCGCACCAGGCGGGCGGACTTGTGTTCCACGCCGCGGGCGCGGTGTCTCACCTCCGCCTGCTTCCGGCCCTTGTTTGGTCCATCGCTAGTCCGCCCAGTCTCGTTTGGCTGCACGCATGGGGGGCATGCACGGCCGCATCTCCGTTCACGCTGGACGCTAATGCCCTGACGTCTCGCGCGTTCAGATGACCGTTTCGTGCTGTGTGCTCGTGATACACCGCTCATTTTCAGAGCCCAGGCAGACAAGGGTTGCTGTGCTGGGCGTATCGAGCATGTGGTCCCATACTCCCATCCACATCCGGTGAAGGGAAGATGGCCCTGGACGTGTGAACAGCTGTAGTATAGTTCCGTTGATGAAAATTGGTGATGGTAAGGTTTACCTCGGAAGTTATTTGGTTTTTAGATTTTGTTGACTAAAATTTTGATCATTGATTTTTATAGGCTCGATTAAATTTAAAAATTTAATATTTATATTTTTAAATAAATAGAAACGAATACTTTCATAATATATATTATTTATATTATAAAAATTAATTAAAGTTATAAAAAATTGTTGGTCAAAGTAGTATTAAGAAAAACTAAAAATAAGCTTTTATCGAGATGGAGGGAGTAGTTCTTTGCATCATTATTTCAAAAAATATAGCTAGTTTAATTAAAAATTTAAAAGATTATATGATGAACCCAACGTTCATCAATTTGCACTCCTAGATCGTTCCTCCATTTTCAACGCGTTTGCCGAGCAATGCGGGTTACGAGTACTCCACTGAACAACCGCCACTTGCGTAGATCTGCAGAATCACGACGCGTATGTCTGTTCCTCTGCGCGCTTTGGGCCCCGTCCGGTTCAGTCACGCTGACGGCCCGCAGTCCCATGGCCGCCGCATCCGACAAGCGGTTCGGCCCAGCTGAGCCATTCGGCGCTGCAGGGGTTAGGAATATAGGACAGACAAAATTATCAGAAACTGTACTGACCATTTGAAAACCGTGAAGGGCCCATAGACCGGACATTTCCCTGATCAAGCGCGGCTGCCGTTGTCAATGGGGGCTGCAGGGCACCCATGTGCCCGTCTGTCCGAGAGAAGAGTCAAGAGACGACATGCGGCGTGCGAGGCCTGTCAGCCGCGCTCCAGTTCATTTCCGGCGAGTTCGAGTTGTTTCGAGCTTGCGATGTCTCGTTGCATTCATACTTGAGCACCGGTGGGGTTACCCACCAAGCAGTAATAATCCTTCATTACGGAGACCGTAGAGGAATTGATTGTCGATCTGAACATGTATTTGCATTCCCACGTTCATGCCTACCATTCACGTCTTGTACTACTACCATTCACGTCTTGTGGAGTTGTGGTACAGCTTCGTGAATCGCAAGAGGACGGATTCGCAATCCGGGAGTACAAAGTACGCACGGTAAATCAAACCGTTCTTTTGTTTGCAGATAAGTTTATTATGATTTTTTTCTCTACTTTTCACGGTTCCACCGAACGACGATGCCACCTAGCTAAGCAAGACCACCTCACCGACGCATCGCCGGAAGCAAGAACAAGAACAGGCACCAGCTACAACAACAAAGCGAATTTTCCATCCCGAAAGACGCTTACATTTGTGCGAACGGTTACGCCCAGCCGGCCGGCGACTCTCAGCCGTTGACGCTGGAGCAGGTCCGCCGGACCTCGCCGTCGGCGCCGGTCTTGACGCCGAGGGTGGTGAGCCTGGCGAACGAGTCCGCCCAGCTCGAGAAGAAGGCGTCCTGGCTCTGCGCGAACGCCGCCACCGTGGCCCGCGTGGTCGCGTTCTGCACCAGCACGGCGTCCGTGCGCAGCAGGCCGCGCCCGGCCAGCAGGTTCGCGTAATACCGGTTGTCGAACACCGACGCCGAGCCGGAGTCGCAGTCCACCGCCGTGCCCGCCGACACGGTGCCGTTCGCGGAGCACGCGCGGATCAGCTCGTTCGCGTAGTCGGTGTTCATCGACCCGTCCACCGGCGACATGCTCCCGTTCGCCACGCGGAACCGCTCGCCGAACGTGTTGCAGTGCGCCGAGCCGATGGTGTGGCCGCCTGCGAGTACACGGCGTTAGTGTTTGGCACGAAAGAGGTAGCGTGCCAGTGTGTGGATTCAAGGCAAGACAGATAGATGGCTCGAGCAAAGCATGCGTCTGTCTACCTGAGAGGGTGACGACGTCGTCCAGACTGAGCCCCTTTCTGGCGAAGCTTGTCGCCATGGCATCGACGGAGAAGCCCGTGTCGATGATGTTTGCTCTCACGTTGGATGCCAATGAGACTAGGCCATCTCGTCTACCCAGAGTGACAGGAACCACCGGTCCTCCAGTCTGGTTTGCAAGAACACAATTACATGAGCATCTGAATTAGAAGAATTTTCATTCTGAACGTTTAACATTCTTACTAGCCTGTCGAATGAAATGTAGACTAAACAGTTTTATCAAGTAATTTGAAGTTTGGTATGGCCACTAATTTACTCTCTGCTTTTTTATGTGGAACTAACGTCTAAATAGCTAGTCTCAACATGGGGTTCAGAGTCCAAATTCCAATATTGTCTCCTTTTGTTTGACACTATTCTCAACGTTTTCTCCCCTAGGTCCCAAACATATGCAGACAAACATGATGTCGAAGGAGATAGAAATTTTGTTTGGACAAGCTCATAATGCTGTCCCTATCCCTTTCCCGTTGTATGTGAATTTAATCATAAGACATTTGGGCCTATCGTAGTAGTAGTAGTACGTAATTTCAATAATGAAGAGGTTGGGTCAGATCATATACGGGACCAGGAACAAACAATTCATTGAATGCTTAGAGATCTAATTCCTTCAGCATTTAGCACGAGAGCTTCGGTGAAGTTGTTAACCCAACCTACCATTTCCCCTCTGGTAGGAGAGCAGCTCCAAATCAAGCACTACGTAATAGTATCAGGGAAACTACAAAAACTGCAGCAAATGTAAAGGAAGTTTGAACTGATTTTACTGGGACTTACGAATGTAACGGCATCTCTTGCAGCAAGGACGAGAATGTCACTGCACGAAACAGTTGCCGGGCAAATGACTTCAAGCAACCTCTTAGCTTCGTCGATGACCTCGAATCCACCAAGTGAGAGATTGGCCGGGTCAGTTCTCTCTGTGCCGTTACCTTGAATCAACACTGAAGCATCACATCCCTGAAATCAGGAAAGTCGAACTCGTAAGATGATTTATCTCAATGCGCAATGCTTGAACGTTTTTGCAAGCTGAAAATGGATGCTACTGCCCTGCAGTCACACACATGCAGTTCTTCAGAGATTAGAGTGCTGTTCGGCGAGCTGGTAATTAATTAGTACTTGTTGGCACCGATGATATCTAAAGATCTGGGTTTCATTCTGGTTACCAGATATTCTTTCATTCTTGCACTTTGGTGTAGTGAAACGTCTAAATTTAGCCCGTGCATTGAATCAGAATTGAAGAAATTGAAACAAGAATGATGATGCAGGGTTTGAACACTGAATTTGTCAGAGAATGTAGTTGTGCTTCATAACAGTTTGCTCCTTGGAACATTACCTTGGAGTACTATAATTGGAAATTGTTTGTTTCATTAAAAGTGTGTCTCATTTTAAGCAATGTA
This sequence comes from Zoysia matrella, assembly GCA_001602295.1. NCBI lineage: Eukaryota > Viridiplantae > Streptophyta > Magnoliopsida > Poales > Poaceae > Zoysia > Zoysia matrella. Next base: position 14,990 of record BCLG01000753.1, on the reverse strand, counting down.
TTTTTTTACCAAATGCAAGCAGAATAAGATCAGTATTGCGAAGAATCAGATAATGTTCACTCCATACCTCGACGAAGCAGTCATGGAATACCATCCTGAGAAGCTTGCCGGGGATGGTGGGGTCCATTGTGGAGGCCGACCTGACGACATCCCTCACCGCCAGCTCCACGCTCGGGCAGGAGCGCGCGTAGTAGCTGGGTGAGAGCTGACCCAATGAGGGTGACGGCGACGGGCTCGGAGGCTGCGGCAGAGCAGGCGGTGGTGAAACCGGTGCTGGAGACTGCCTCGGAGCAGGGGCCGGTGATGGTTTCGGAGCCTGCGTCGGTGCATGTGGAGCCGGTGAGGCAGATGGAGGTGATGGCCTTGGCGCCGGCGCCCCGGACGGGGATGGTTTCGGAGCCTGAGGCGGAGCAAGAGGAGCCGGGGAGCCTGGTGGAGGTGACGGTCCTGGCGCCGGTGCCGCGGACGGGGATGGCGCCGGAGCCTGAGGTGACGCAGGTGGAATCGACGGCCTCGGCGCCGGCGCTGTGGACCGGGACGGTTTTGGAGCCAACCGCGGGGATTGTGGGCCCTGCGAGACAGGCGGAGGCGACGGGCTCACCGTCGGCCCCGCGCGTGGCGGAGGCAGCGTCGGAGCCGGAGCCGGTTTCCGAGCTGGCGCCGCGGGGGGCGGAGATGACGGCGTCGCGGCAGTTGCCGGAGGGCGAGCCACTCTCGGAGCCGGCGCCGCGGTTGGCACCAACGACGGCGTCGCTGCCGTCGACGGCACCGACATCCTCCGTGCTGGCGACGGCGACGGCTGCGAGGCGGCGAGCACAACCAGAGCCGACAAGACCAGCATTGAGCAGACCGCGCCGCGGCAGACCGTCCGTCGCATCGCGGCGACGAAAGAGCACGTCGTCGTAGCGCGAGGGCCGAGGAGCAGGAGGAGGAGCTTCGCTCACGGGCTCGTGTCACCGCTGCTGCGCCTCGGCCGCAGCGCGCGAGATGAGCGTGTTTTCTTGCGTCGTCTGAACAATACGAGGCCAGTCGGTCGCTCGGCGCATGCACGGGATAGAGACGGGTGATGGTAGCTGCGAATCTATCGTTGCCGTCACCCCTATGCTGACCGGAGAACTGACTGGCTAGTATTTTTTTTTTCATTTGTTTTGCGCATCAGTCACCATAGTTTCCACACGTGAACTTACCTGAAGTTCAGAGATCACTAGGCTAACATTAAGCGCTCCTCCGAAATGTAGAATTTTTATAAAAATTATGTAAAATTTTTAAAAAATTAATTTAATTTTAAAAAAAAACGTAGAAATAAAAAAAAAATCAATGCAAAGAAGGGCTTAAGGGCGGCAGCGGTGTAGCGGCTGGACAGGGGCGTCCGTCGCGCGCGCCCGGCCCAGCCCACGTTACACGTTCATGTACAGTGCACTGAGACGGCGCGCATGGCACATTGACACTGGCGCTGATGATGCAGCGGCGGACGGCAGTGTTTGGTTGTCTGGTGCCGCGTCTCGTTAATTCCGTCGCCGTACACAACCGCTGGATCCGTGGTAGACGATGACGACCGGCAGCTTCGAGCCCCACCACACCATCGCAGTCGTGCATGCAGTGCGGATGCCCGCTGTGTTTAGCTTGCCCTGGCCTAAACTTGCAAACCTTCCTCATTGAGCATTGAGCTCATTAGCATATTTAAGCTTTGAGCATTGGCCCGCTGTGTTACACCGTCACACCGTAGTTTTAAATGCTCTCACGCAAAGCAGCACTATACTGATCTACCCCGTTGTACCACGACGGAACGAACCCACCGGCGGGTCTCTGGGGTCTGGGCCGATGGGTGGAGCATGTTGATGCAGTGAGTGTTCATTGATTGCGGCCGAGCGAGCTGGGTGGCGCCTGGCTGGGGTCCAGCCGAGACGGGAGGTGTCCTGCCCAGCCCTCTTGGTGCGGCATCAAGGGCCGCATTCACTTCTCTGCGTCGCTGTTTGTTGGGGATGAAGAGAGAGGAGAGAGGAGGAAGGAAGGCGGCGGGCCGGGCCGCCCGTTGCAAAGGCTAGCCGTGTGCCCGAGCGCGGGGTGCGCGCCATGGCAGCTGCGTGCGCTCGGGTGTTGCGGCAGGTGAAAAAGAAGATGACCACGTCCGATCTGCGAACTGCTCGCGGATCACGGTCCGGCCGTTGCAGCTGCTGGGTTGGGAGTTGGGGGTTGGGACTTAGGGCTTGCTATGCCAGGCTGGTTTCATTGTTTGCCTGGGCGATCACCGCGAATTTGAGATTGACTATGAACTGTACTACTAGTACTTGGCACTGTGGCGCCGTCACCATTCTGGGGCTTTCAAACGGGGCAGCGAAGAGCCGAAGAGCATGTCGCCCCCGGGTAGCTCCATGGACGAATGATGTGTTGACCGCGCCGGTGCTCCACACCCCACACCGCGAGCAAGCTTGCGGTCTTGCTCGCCAACCTGTACGCTGCTTTGCGTAGCCGAATGCCGGACCTGTCCGCCGGCACGTGTGAGCGCTGAGCGTGTACGGCTAGAAGCGGATACAGCTGTCGACGGGAGTCGGAGGGGCAGCTCGACCGATGTGGCGTAGTAGGATCAACGCGGATTCACGGACAAAGAGGGCTTGATGGCTACTCCTAAGTAGTCTCGTTTAAAGTGTAGGATATCACATACGAGTAGAGCAAATGATACAATCTCTTTTCGATAAAAAAACAATATAATGCATTTTCATTCTGTTACTGAAAAAACAATGTGATATAATTTCGCTAGGATATAGACATGACAAATTTTTATTAGAAGATTCCAGATAAAAGCTAAAATCAAAGGGACTGTTTTAGATAAAAGCACATTAGCAGAGTAGTGTTCAAACAGACATAAGTTTAGCTCAACTATCACTCAACAATTTAAAAAGAGGATCAATAACCATACTTAGTTTTGTTGTCAAATCAAGTAGCATGCTAACGTATTCCAGGAAATTGAAATAATCTGCTCATGTACAAAATAAAATGCTCCTATGGATGTATTTCTAAAGATACCACAAGCCCATGACTGTGCTAAAGACATGGCCATATGGATGAAGAAATATATACCCTTTAGAGGATGAGTTCTCGTATTAGCTGGAGTAAAGGTTAGCATTGTGAAATAGACTCTTCATGGGAAACATCAATGTATTCAACTGGCAGAGCTCAATTCTTTCCTTGGCGAACACCTGCACGGCTGCACAAGAGCCTTCCACTGGATTTCTTTTTATCTTTCGATATAATGTCCAATTGTCCATAGCCATCAGGACATTCAATGCATCGTAAACTCTTCTTCGTATATTTTTCTCATCATATTGTTGCTGCATTTAACAAACAGTGAGGGTTGAACACATATTAAATTAGACAAATAACTGGTGCCAATGAGAGGTCATATTTCTTAACTGCATTGGGGTTATCAGGATCGGGTGCCTCAATATTATTATTGGGATCTGAAAACTCTGCAACAAGTTCGTCTGCCACCAGACAAAGAATGATAGAATGTAAGAATAACAAAATATAGTATCATAATGTCACAGTAGCAAAACTTTAAATAAACCAGAATAAACAAAAAATAATAAAACTTCAAAGTTCCCAAAGACCCAAACTACTTCGGGCATACAGGATTGCAGTGGGGTGAAGCAGAGAAGCAGCTGGTAGATGACAAATTGGCCATTTCAAATTACAGGCAGCCGACAAACAGCATGGTTCATATACATGAGACCCGTGTGAACAAGTAAGCTCAATGACTGATGGCCAACTCATGCTAATAGGTTCTAAAGAAAGAATAATTATTCCCTTTGGATCAAGAAATATAAAACTGCAAAGAAATCAGCAACTCAAATAAGTAAATGCTGCTGCTTTAAGTTTAGGAAAGTGAACCCATAACATCAATAAATATGCCACATGTATTAGTCATCAAATAAAAAAAATTTGAAATGACAGGAGTAACAAAGTGCTTACCTCATTATATGTTTTTCTCCCTGTACTTTCAACTTTCTCACAAACTGCAAGGGGGGAAGGGACACATGAGGACACCTATATCAAAACCATTTACTAAAAGAGACCATTTGAGCGAACAGCAAATGAATGGCTAATTATGGGGGAATCGGATCAAATATGCTAGTTGTGCGCAAGTATTTGCATTTGAACTATGCTAGTATGCTACCTATGTTCACTTTTGAAAGATAACCTTCAGTTGGAAGTGTGAACTATGAACAAAGGAGGAAAACATGCAACTCACCTTTCATACTGAACTGGCGCAAACCCCGGTTACCTTTATCCGGACAACTGCCCTTGACCCTCTCTTTTTCTTCTTGCTACAGTTTCAAAATACAAAAAATTCGATAAGTGGGAAAATGAAAGAGTACAAAGGATTGTCAAGAATACGCTACGGGCAAGGCAACGTGATGCAATCCACATTCGATATAGAAAAACATTATGACATATTCTTCTTACGATAAAAAAATATAATATGATGACATAATTACTATACAATAGGTAAGACAACATGAATTATTCAATAACGTACACTGTGAATAATGAACAAACAAACAACTCATAATTTATTAAATCGTAGGTGTTGTACACTTACAGTCATTAAGTGTTGAAGCACCATAGTTTCAACACTTACAGGTGCTTTGTCAATATTGAATTTTTCATTGAATTCCTGTACACTTCCTCATCCAATACTTATTTATCATCCTTCTTGTCTCGTCTTCAATGTTTTTCCCATTTGGTGCAAGCCTTTTAAGCATCACTGTTTAAATGGAGAATGTAATCATGAACCAAAGATAGTAGCACATTTGAGAGATTTCTGGTCGAAGACATGAAAATCTAGCATAAAGAGATTACTGACCTATCAACGCTCTTGCTAAGAAGTGATATTCTCTCCTCTTGTTCCTCTCACAATCTAGTTCCTTGACAATAACAGACAATTGTTTCCGTTAGCTACTAAACTTTAACATATTTTTAGTACCTTATATTTTCTGTAGAAGACTGCAAAAAGTTCAAAGGTAAGTAGCACATATTATCTGTAACAGAAAGAACAGAAATGGTTCAATTTACCTCACTTTCTCTTGCTGCAATAACAAAAGCAGCTTCATCAGGGGACTCTGGCTTCATATGAACCCTTCCAAGTTTCATCATCTACTTATGGTATGCATGTATGACAAATAGCTAGCAGCCTGAAAAAAATCCCTTATCATATTCCTATTAGGCTCATGAATCATTTTCCATTGTCAGGGCATCTAGGCGAGCTGTGCAAACAAGACAACGCTACGAGCACATATTGGAAAACCTGATATTTTTTAATGTATCCGATATGGCCGAATTGGATGGACACTTATTCTGGAAGTAAAAAATTATTTTTTTCACCTTATTGGACGAATTGTACTTTACATGATGGTGATTAGAAGAGCCTTGCGAAGCCATTATCAGGGCCACTGACCAGATTCGGAACTTGTAGCAGAACAACGGCCTATGTCTATGCACAAGCAAGCTTCAAACTGGCTATGACATTTTGTCGAACATCTTGCAGGCGATGCCTACAACATAATAGAGAAGATGGTTCTCACGGGTAATGGCAAGCATAGGGATAATCAGCTGCGCCCTTTTACCAGAGAGAGAGAGAGAGAGAGAGGGCGGGTCCTTGCCTGGGAAGGGGCATCTAGGAGGGTGTCACACCTGTGCAGGAGTGACGATCGCAGCACTACAACAGAGGAGGCGTGGCGCAAGTTGGTGTGCGCGCGAAGGAGGTAATTCAAATTGGGAAGCTTATCAGGTGCTCTGTGTGTGCTGGTCATTAGCTGGCGTGTAACTAGAGATTAGTAGGATGTTTAGCCAGTAGATTACAGCTGTCAATCTAGTATAAGAAGGGTGTAGATTGTAATCCATAACTGTCGAATAAGAAGAAGAGAAAACAGAACACTTATCGTGTCCTCAAGCCGTTCGCCGAAATCGCTCACCGGCGACACTTTGATCGTGCTCACGCCACGGCGGCGGCTCGCAGGCGGCCACGGGGCGTCACAGAGGGCCGATGCGGGATCACCTTCCTCTGTCCATTCGGTTTCCTCATCGCATGGTGACCCCCTCCCTCCTGCCCTTTATCTTGGTGAGGGACAGCCAGGGTGGTGCCCTGTCGAGGTAGGAGCCGGCGGCCAAGGCAGGGCTGACGCGGCGTGAGGCGGGGGTGGAGCCACGCCGAGCTTGGAGCGGCCGCTGCGAGGGGCAGCAGCAGAGGGGCGGCGGGGTGGGCGGCTGATGGAGATGCGTACGTCCTTCCACATCACAAAGCCTGCACGCACGTCTGCGCCGCGCCGAACATGACCTTGTATCGCACACTGGGAATGGCTGCTCGGAGGCGCTGACGAATGGAGGCCTCTTTCCCCAGCCGCACGCCGCGCAGGGCAAGGAGCGCCGAAGCGCTGGCAGGGCGGATTGGGTGGCGCGCCGACCGAAGCAGCCGGATCGGGCGGCGAGGCTGGCAGATCGGCCCCAGGACGATGTGCTTTCCAGGTGCGGAGACATGGGTAAGTTTTACAAAACCCGTTCAAAACTGCTTGATTTTTATGGTTTTCGGTTAAATCGGTTCGTTCGATTTTTGTTTTAAAAATTTAAAAAATTTAAAAATTTGAAAAAATTCGGAATACAAAAAATTGGTAAAACTAGTCTGCTAATCGGTGAAACCGGTGGGTTTCAAATTTTGAAATCTAAAACTATAAAAACTGAAGAAACCGACCGGTTTACTGTAGCAGTTTGTTCAAATTTTAGATTTTCGATTTGAAGCGATTTTTGATCAGTTTTTTTAGTTTTTGTGATTTTTGTTAAATCAGTCTGATCGGTTTAAACAAAATCATAAAATCATAAACCCTGAACATAGGTTTAAGATCGGCCGATTTATTGACCGAGGTCCTTGAACCACCCGCCCGCCGGAGTGCCGCAGATAAAGCGGATTTATTCACACCCACCTTAATACTCAACTACATCCAAAGTCATCGGATGAATGAATTAACAGATGAGATGAATTTTTTTTCAAACGATGTGCTCCACTTACAATTTGACGTGTTTTCAAACGAGGGGCTCCGCTTACAATTTGACGTATTTTCTCACCTCAAATAACATTTACTCATGCCGCAGAAGCCCGGAAGATGGAGGAGATCGAACGCTCGTTGCCGCCGAAGACGGAGGAGAGATCATCGAACGTCAGCTGCGTGACACAAAACTATCTCTATTACACACTACATATAGGAAACTAATAAGTAGAGAAGATAAAAATCAATTCGATTTTATAAGAAAAAATTAAGAATTTAAAAACTTTTCTATGTTTCAAACGGAACCGAAACAATGAGCGAGCCCTCTCCTGCAAATTGAATCTTCCATTTAGTTTTCTTCAGTGGACAGGGTAACTGGCAATTGAAAGGGTGAACATGTGAAGAAGCATCGTGAGATGACGGGCAAGAAGGTCAGACACTGCTCAAGAATACAACATGGAGCTACATGCAGTCTATTTTTACAAGGTACTCCACTGGCAATGGTAAAATTACATTACATGCTTCAGCGTGGTCAGGCAAAATAAGACGTCTAAACAGCTAGCTAACATCACCCTATTGGCAACACAGATTCAGGAGTAAATGAAACCTAGGAATATCAATATGTTAAATCACTCCTGAGATAATAATCTGATCAATCCTGAGATAATGATCTGAGATCTAAATAAAACAATATATTGTAACCACAAAAAAATTTCAAAAACATAGTACATTGTTACAAAATGTGTAGCCACGGAGAACTAACAAAATTAAAATGACACAGAAAACATTACGTTCAGCCTTGTTCATCTCGGGCTTTGGTGAATTAAACCAAGGCCCAATAGCAAAATCCATGGCTTTTTACCTTCATCGAAACAATAATCAACACTCATCTGATCTTGCAAAAATATACAGCTCAAATTGGCTGTTCCTCACATCTCCAGTACGAGTTCCTCATAGACACCTAAACTATAGGAAATACATGATGCTGCCATCGATGAACAGCATCTACAAAAGTTTGATAGGCTTTAGCTTTAAAGAGATATTACTCCAAAAGGCTGTTGCACGAGTCAATTACAGCAGCATGTGAGCTCAAGGTAGCCTGACCAGATGGGTTTGCTTCCATAGTTTTCACGATAGCATTAAATACTGCTTTACGATAAAAAGTATCCTCCATTTTCTTCAAAATATCCTCCACAGCTTCAATTCTCAAACCACATGACGAAACCAAACGAGCAATTATTTCACCAAATTGAGTTGGCGCTTTAGGAAGATCAATACCAATATCATCCAGCAACGAGCCATATAGCAAGCATCCTGTTTCCAGGTCTTCACTCTTGAATATTTTCTTTGAGTAAAGATGCTCCAATAACCTAACAAGAGGATCAACAAAATTGGTGCCTTTATCTAGGGCAAGATTGATAGCTTCTTTAACAATCTCGGGGTAGAAACCAGGACTTTTCAACTCCTCAATACATTGCTGTGCTTCATCCAAAATACGAATACCAAAATACTCCTCAAGAAGAGCCTTCGTCTTCTTCTGAAGGTCAGCCGAAGCCTTGGGAGCACTAGCTGCTGTAACTGTCTGAGCAACAGTTACTGTTTTCGGTGATTGTGTAGTTTGAGCCGGTGTATTGATTGGACCAGGCGTAAAGCTGGAAGGCCGAGATGGTGGACCACCTGACCCCAAAAGTGCACTCTTGCCGATAAGTGCTGATCCACTTCCTTGAGGAAGAAGCCTGGTGTTAAAGGATGATGGTTTGGTAACTGATGATGGCTTGTTGAGCAATGCGGTCTGGTCGCGAAGTGAATCTCCTCTTGGCATTGATCTAGAACGTGGAACTTCCCAGTTATCGTTATCTATTCCAGGCATTCCAGGCATCTTTCTTGACCCAGGCATTCCAGGCATCATGCCTCCAGCTCCCGGTCGATTCATTGAAAAACCTCCAGGCGAAAGGGGGCCTCCTGGTGAACTGCGGCCATTTCTAATGACTGATGCTGCTCCAGGTCGCAATCCAAGATTCTTTTCAGCCTCTGAATGAATTTCACTTATGGTCTTGGCCTTAATCTGAAAATAGCAAATGGCATAAATTTCAGATAATTTTTTTCAAAAAAACATCAGCACAGTAGTTGTTAAGAGAGAATACTGAAGGTTCAAATAAAAAGATTAAAAATATGTTTGCTATGGTTCAGATATCTCATACCCAAAGTGGTTCTCAATGTAACTGACTGATTAAACAAATACTTCAGTTTTAGCATACAGTAGTCAACGCTCAGTATGCCCATTGGCAACACATCTGTGCCACATAGATATCTCATGTAAAAGTTGAATGATTTATTTACCTCCTCACGTCGAGGTACCCAGTTGTTTGATCTGAGATCAACCACATCACGAACCATGAACCTCAACCGCGGTGCCAGTTGAGGGTTTGATGCTAGCTCCTTCATCTGGATGAAGTAGGTATCATTAATGCGACGAGACTTTGGGTTCTCATCAAGCTGTTTACCAATTGTGTTGAAGAAATGACAGATAGCCTCGACATTTTCCTCTTCAGGACATGGCTTTTTGTCAGGCCCAACACCCAATAGTTCCTGCATATGGATTATGGAGGATGACTTAGACGACATTTTGAGTTTCTTTTCACTGATAAAAAGGAAGTTCTTAGTTCCCCAATATGTACCATAACAATGTGATGAACTATCTTCTCGGGAACCATTTTTTGCTTAAGTAGCTCGCCAATTAGTCGAATATTTCCAAGTGTTCTAAGTTTAACCAACCGTTCCTTGTCCCTTCTCTCCATCTCTTGGTCAGGGCCAGTCATATTTGCAATCTCAGCTCTCAGGCTGCCAGCGCCTTCAAAGGCTTCTTGACAAATGTTTAATAATACACGTTTGAATGTAATCGCTTTACCACCTGGTTCTTCAGGAGGGAATGATGGGAGCTTTTCATTGAGATCAGAACAAAGTTGAGCATACATTGGACAGAATGTGGGCTCAAAAACAGCCTTCTCAAATATGAGAGAAATAACATCCTGAATCAAAAACAGTAAAGATGTCAGAAAAACAGAAGGGGGTTAACTAAAAGACAGCAGTAAATAAATCAAACCTTCAAAATATCATCAGTAGTGATGCCAGCTTCTATCAGTTGACCCTTGAGTAGATCAAATTTCTCTGGAGTAAGTTTGTTCAGTATGCTGCACAATTATAAATTATTAACAAACACACAAAAAAAGGGACAAGCTAGAACTAGAAACAAGGAAACCCCTTCAGTGCTATTATCACATTACCCTTTCACTGTTTTCAGGACTTTTTCTTTCTCGGAGAGACTAGCTCTTCGGGCAGACCAAGGTACTTCAGCCTTGATAAGAGCAGGGGTTGGGCCAGCCTGAGAGTTGGCGAAAAAATTATAAAAAAAACAGAATGGTGACAATATGACACTTATGAAATTTCTAATATATATATGCAAATTATATAAGCAAACTCCACAAATACAGGTAAAAGTGAATAAATGAATCATTGGAAGTGTGCTAGACTGTATTGAAAACATTCTCGAATACTTCACATGCCGATATTCATAACAAGGAAGATATCTATAATCATAGAGGCTAGACCAATGAAACATTTTTCAAGACCATTGTTGGCCGTTAAATCTCATGGAAAAAAAGTGTTAGACGCTAAGCGAGCATTAGCCTATCGCCTAGAGCTTAGGCGTGCCTAAGCGCACCTCGGCGTTTTGCTAAGCGGTGCATTATTTTATCCAATAGAAGGTTAAAAATAGAAAAGAAATTGAAAAAAGAACAAAATATGAGTTGGGCTGCACACTCTTGGCCCATCCAGGCCACTGCTGGCCCATTAACCCTCGTAACCCTAACTTTTCAACCCCACCCAGCCATCACACCCACAGCCGCCACCACCCACCATAAGACTCTTCCTTTCTCTCCCTCTCATCTCTCTCTCGATCTGGGGCAGCAATGGGGAACGAGCTTCCTTGCGCAAGGCTGCAGATCTTGGGCGGTGGCAGTGGAGCGGCGACGGAGGACTGGGATCCGGTGACGGCGGCGGCCCCCTCCCTAACTCCAGCCCACCACCCTCCTTCCACTTCCCTCCCTCCAGCTCGGGGGCGCTGCCACCAGCCCAACGCTGCGCTGCGCAGCCTCCCTCCTTCCCTCCAACTCGGGGTCGACCGCCTAAGTGCCGCTTATGGGCCTAGGCGGAGCAGTACCCCTCCGCTCAGCGCCGCGCCTAATCGAGCGCCTAGCGCCGCCTTTTTATTTCCACAGTTAAATCAATGATTACATCAACACAATGAATGCAACAACTAAACAAAGTTAATCAAAAAAATTGGTGAAAAAGGACGGCATCAAGAGATCACTGACTAACTAATTCAAACATGGACTATAGAATCAGCTTGCAATCAGAGAGGGGTAAAAACTCAAAATAGAAACAACAAAGAAACAGGCGCCCAGTCAGATAATACAAGGATGAAAGCAAATGGTGGAAACAAAAGTACACTGATAATCCATCACTCAAAGGTACCTGTGCTTTTGAAGCCATTTGGGAGTAATCGTGCCTGTTAACTTGCTCTTGCTTCCTACCACTTGAAGCATAGGATTCTTTAGCTTCGCGAATATTGTCCCATGATTTCTCTTCAGCTGCAGGAGGTTGTGTGGATCTTGCACGCCAATCACGGTTATCTGTCTCAGCATACCGATTATGTATTTGGGCTTGTGGTTGGGTTTGCGCTTGTATCTGCAACAAATGAAAGTATAAGGATGATTTACAGATATGTAGAAAGGAAACTAGTGCTGTCTCTAAGTTTTGACAAAACAGTACACTGATAACCGCCTGGCAAGGTCAAGCAACATCACAATAGAAAAGGTGAAACGAGTGTACAGAACATATAGTAGGTAATGAGAAGCTCACAGCTGAATCATTACGAACCCAGCTCTCGTCATCACCATGAAGCTCTGCATCAATCTCATTCTTTAGTCTCAAAATGTCTTCAGGAATATCAGCAATCTGTCAGGAACAGGAAACTATCAGTCCCTGTAAACTTGTCATACATTGTGATCAAGAGTGGTGGTGCTCAATAAACATGGCATACCCAATGTCAGCATCACAAGAAACAACAGAAGTGTTAACCCAAAGTAATAAATTAACAGAGTTACAACACTAAAGCACCAGCATCTATAAAAAAAGGCAAACATATACATACCTAGGTTCATCGACTTTTGAGCTTCCATCATCTCAAAATTAGAACAATATATTTTTATCTAACTAAAATGCTGAAATTCTGATAGGAAAAACTACATAAAAGGCTAAGACTAGTACTGATCAGATAGATTTCAGCCAGCTACAAGTTTTTCTGTCAAATCATTGTGACATGCTATTTTGCTACTTCAACGTTGTCTAATGTGGATATTGCATTCTGAGCTTTACTGTGACATTGAGACATAATATTCCAAGTGATAGAGCTCAAAGATCTATACAAATACGTATTCTAGAGATAACTGAAACCAATTTAAAGACCAACCCAGAGACTTTTGTGTAAAACTGTAAATCGTTGCCAAAAGTTGGTACTTTAACTAGATACTTACATATTACTTATAAAAGGAATAATGTCTCCTTTATGTACTGTTTTAACCATGAACAAGTACAAAAAAATGCCTACCACTTTCAGACAACACAAATTGCGTTATCATCACTTCTTTTAAAAAAACATAAAGAAAATATCGTCGAACGTATATATTGCACAAACAGTACCTCACGCAGCTCAAGAAGTTGATCCCTTGTATAACGGACACGCTCGCGCGGCTCAAAATAAGAGTCCCCAATCTGCAAGATAGTGATGGCCGTTTCAGTATAGCATAAAAAAGCAAGAGTAGAATACAGTTAGTCAAAAAATTGATGAGAACTTGAACCCACTATTGAGCTGCCTTTGGTACAAGTTCATACATACGAAATAACAGCACAACAAGGAAAGCTAAGTTCAGTTTACTACTTGACCTCGTCATATAGTATACTCACAACAACATAAACCCAAGGCTGATCCACGAGCACAAGCAAACTATTCATCCACTATCTAACAAATCGCGTCCCAGATACAAAAATTAATCCTTTAATGAGGCGTTGCATATCAGCACGTCACTCAACCTAACTAAGCGGTGTAAGGACGGACTAAATCATTCTATATCTGGAATCGCAAACGCTCCTCTACAATTGATATATACCCCCAGCACCGAGATCCGATCGTTCCCCCCGGATCTCCACCTCCCGCCCGCCCACAAACCAATCGAACCCGCTACGGGCAGCAGCCCCGTCTGTCACCAGATCGGACGTGGCGCGGCGAGGCTACCTCACCTTGGAGATTCCGGAGGCGCTCCCTCCGTGCGGGCGGAGGAAGTCACCGGAGCCGGAGGTGGCGGCGGCGAAGCCGGGGGCGAAGAGGCGGCCGGTGCGCGGGCCCCCGCCGCCGCCGGGGCGCAAGCTAATCACGGGCTGATCCGACTGCATGCTTCAGGGAACGAATCCGACCAGGCAAGCGAGCCGCGAGGAGCTCGATCGAGGAATCGGCGACCGCGCTGGGGAAAATCCGCGGAGGGGAAAATCTGGTGGGCGAGAAGGGTTCCGTCAGCGACCTCTCTCTCGGGGAAGAGAGAAGGAAAGGGAGGCGTGGTCGAAGGGAGGCGGTGAGGTTTTATCGGTGGAGCTTAGGGCTGAGGGTCTGTTGCCGTAGTTTCCGGTGACGGCAAGGGTAATTTCGTACTTGCGCGTATGTTTTTTTTTTTTTTTGAATCCATGGTGCTTCGGGCCCGCTTGTCGCGGTTGAGTTGGTCTCGGAGATGCCAGAAGAGACGGTTCTAAGCACCTTCCGTTTAATTTATTATTTTTGGGTACCATTTTTGGATAGAAAAATAAAAATGGATAAAAACAGTATGATTTTTTTCCGAGCGTTTCAACGAAATTCTGTTTTTAGCAGATTTTTTTTTTCGTTTTTATGGTTTTTCTTAAATTCGGTAATGAGATCTTATTTGAACATGTTTTTGTTGTTATCTCTTCTCTGGGTCTAGGAGTGTAGATCCGAGAGTATCTGTGTCGGGAATAGATATGTGGTTCGGAGGTGGTCAATACCTTCGGATCCGGTCGCCGGAGTCGACGAAGACGATCCGGCCATCTGCCCTTTGTTGGTGCGGTCCTCTGCACTTGGTCAGCGTCGGTCGGTGGAGAGGGCAGTGCCGTTGAAGTCACGGCGACGTCGTCGATCTCTCGGTGGCGGCGGTCGTCGTGGCGGTGGTGCTTCCCGTCGGCACAGCGCTCCCTCACAGATCGGGTTTAGAGATGTCGGTGGGGTGCGGCGGTACGGATGAACTTAGGTCATTGGTTCCGGCCGGCCCCCCACCTCTATTTATTGTGGCGCTGGCGACAGGGGCCCATCAGCCATAATGGGCTGGGCGCCCCCGATCAGGGCGCGATTAGGTCAAGGGCCCATTAAGGCCGTTGGGCCAGAAACGGGTGGAGATCAATTCCTAACATTCTCCTCCTTGATCTCACTTTTTACTTTTATCTTTACTACTTTTAACTTCACTCATTTCATTTCAGATTAATGCATAGAACTGCCTCATCGTCACGGTCAATCGCCGATAGACTTAACAGCTACAATACATTTTTCTGTTCTGAAATAGTTACTATACATTTTGGGCCATCTTTTAGTTCAGAGTCACAGGCTTTCTCTTAAACCCATGCCGGCAACATGTTCTATAAATACTCTGGGTGGTAAGCCTTTAGTAAGCGGATCCGCTAGCATCTTTGCGGTGCTTATATGCTCAAGACTTATGATTTGATCCCGAACTTTATCTTTCACAACATAGTACTTTATGTCAATGTGTTTGGCAGCACCACTTGACTTATTGTTGTGTGCGTACGTTACTGCGGGTTCGTTATCGCAGTACAATTTAA
>BCLG01000752.1:115769-155874 GCA_001602295.1 Zoysia matrella | reverse complement strand
TCCAAACGGGTCCTAATAAAATCTAAACCATCGTATAAAGAAAAAGATGAAAGAATATAAGTACTCATTTAAAGAGATGATGTAGTAATAGTCCGAACCTCATGCATCTTTTGATCACGAGTGACATCTCTCTGTGGTGGATTACATCTCTTAAGGTTTGCCAAAATATTGTCCACAAGCTAATTTTGTTTCTTAAAGGTTGCATTGAGATTATCAATGATTCTTTGCAAAGTACTACTGAAATTGTATTCGTCTCCTTTTCTTCCTGCATGGTTAGAAAAATAACACATAGATAGCACAAAATATCATTCCTACAACTACAGTAGAAATTGCAAAGTTGAATACAGTACTAACTAGAGGTGAATATGTGGAGCTTGGTGGGCTCAAAATTTATTAGTTGAACACAATTCTATAACAGATAACAATATTGAATAAGTGTTCTAAGGATTATGTTCTAGTTGCTGGCCCAATCTTATAAAAATCCAGATGTTACAAGAATATGAATGAAGATATCAAAGGGAAAGAATAACACAAACAATAAAGCTCCAGAAATCAGCAAATCATTTAGCACTTGAAAAATCAGCGAAGGTTAATGGGGCAATTGCAAATTCGGACCTCTTTTGGACTCTAATTCTGAAAATGGATCTTTTTTTTCAAACTTTGCAAGATTGAACCTCTTTTTCAAATCTGAAGGTGTGAGTAGCCCCTATTTCGTTTGGTGCACTTAACAGTGTTAAACTGCTTGTAAAAGGACATTCTTACCCTTTGCAAAAATGGACCTGATGAGGACATCTCTTCATGGATACACACAATGCTCGTACACGAATATTGAATTTAGAGGTGAACGAAACACATGTCTTACTTCATTTGAGAATAGATAGCTACCTAATGACTTTATTATGATTAGAAACATTGGAGAGGGATAAGGAAAGCATGCAGAAGGACTTGAAGATGCTCAAGACTGACAAGGCACGTTGAGCTCCGGAGGAGACTCAATTCAACTCGGAGTCGAGTGGCCCTCGGGTTTCAAGAGCAATCCACACTAAAACGGACTCAGGTCGCATACGGGATCCTTTTGGATATTCTAGATATGGATGAAAAGCTAAGAAGATAACCTTTACAATAGCATTGGTATCCTCTTCAAATTCGACTGAAGGCAGCGGAAATTGTTAAAACAAGATAACATCCAGAAACTGCTCTAGTGCTGCGATACTATCTTTTGACCTTTGGGCCGTATATCTTTCTTAAGCCCATTAATATTAGAGTTTGCCCCCTAAGGACACTCGACCCACTATATAAACAGTAGATGCATCATTAATGATAGGTTTTGTTTAGTTTTTATTTTGTTATCAAACGGCTTTGCCGCTTGTCGGTTTATTGGATTCCAACTTCGTGGTTTAATTCATATTTCACAATTGAGTTGTATTCTTCCTTGTTTTTGTTTGTGTTCTTTGATTCGCAATCTGGGATTAGCCTTTTTGATGAGGTCAATCGTGTGTGCATGGTTGATAACCAGAGAAGAAGTGAAGCTGCGATTGCGGGGTTCAAATTATGTTGATTTGAGATCGGATCGATTACGTGTCGCATCCTCATCAAATTGAGAGTTACCACGACCTAACAAAAGATCGGAAACCACGTACACATCAAGTGGTAATCAGAGCTTCATGTATACTGTTAGGTTCACATCTATTCTTGTCAAATTTACATTCATCCTATCGTCCACAGAAAAGCCGCAACACAAAAAAATAGTAGATCATTAGGTGTTTTCCCTGTCCAAGCAGTATTGACCCTTTGCATAATTTTATTCCAGAGTCTTCAGTGTTGAGTTTGTGTCCTTAGTTTGTGTTTTGGTTACTGGATTTCGAAATCTTTTTGCATCCAGTTATTTTTCTTCATTGTTCATCTCATGCATCGTTCAGATCTGTTATCGTGTTACATCTATTATTTGTTTTATTTGCATCGAAATTTTATCCCACCCACCCACCCTATATTTCAATCATAAACAGATCCACTCTTCATAGGTCCACCTCTCTATAATTATCCAGTTATTTTTCTTCATTGTTCATCACATGCATCGTTCAGATCTGTTATCGTGTTACATCTATTATTTGTTTCCTTTGCATCGAAATTTTATCCCACCCGCCCACCTCATATTTCAATCATAAACAGATCCACCCTTCATAGATCCACCTATCTATAATTATCCACTGCTCAGTGATCCACAAAATCGCCACCCGATTGCGATTCACACCTTCCAAAAATATGTCTTGGGCAAATGGGCACCTTTGTGAATTTATAAGTTTTTGCGTGCAATTTCAGACATCTTCATGATTTTCTATAGAACACATCTTTTATTGGATCGATCTAAAACTTCTTGGTGTTCCTATTTTTGTGCCTCTGGAAAAGAGAAAATAGTTAAAATTCAAAAGAAAATAAAAAGAAGTGACATCATCGAAGGGACATCACTGGCTTGTACTATGCCATGCTAATTGCTGATCTTCGGAGCCGTGTCTGTTGCTGATCTTTGTATCTTATCATTGTTCGCATCTGAATTTTTTTAAGATTTGATCAACAACTAGAATTACATACTTAGAACACTTATTCATCATTACTATCTGTTATAGAATTGTGTTTCACTAATCATTATTTAAGCCCTCCAAGCTCCACATATCCACCTCAGTTCAGCACAGTATTTGACCCTGCAATTGTGGAATTACAACTTTCTATTTTTTTCTGCCACCGGTTGTACCATCCTTTGCCTTGCTTTGATAAGAACCGTGTAAGAACTTGGTAAGTCATTTTCTTTTGCAGATCTATCACCACAGATCCCACACCACTGTAGTGTAGGATAATATTCTACTTTGTTTCTTTGTTGTTTCCTAACCGTGGCAGGAAGCAGCAACTTTGGAAGTGGTAAGTCAGGAAGTGATAAGCCTGAATCTTCTGACGTTGCCAACTCTTCGAATGACTTTGCTGATTGTGTCAGTCAAAATTAACTTGCTGACACTCTTGCTAAGATCGATCAGAGGATGATCGAGTAGTTCAATGCAATGGAGATGCTCTTTCGAACAACAAACCAGCAATTCCGTCTCTCAAACCGTATAACAACCCTTGAGAGACGTCCAACACCGC
Source organism: Zoysia matrella (assembly GCA_001602295.1). NCBI lineage: Eukaryota > Viridiplantae > Streptophyta > Magnoliopsida > Poales > Poaceae > Zoysia > Zoysia matrella. The sequence goes on along the minus strand of BCLG01000752.1, from coordinate 152,742 downwards.
AGAGAGAGGAAGAGGAAGTTAATGATGAGAAAAACTCTAAGGATGACGTTGACAATGATAGAGACCAACAGCTCAACAGATTTTGCGATCGTCAACGTCGTAACCGCCAAGGGGGTAATGAAAATCTTGCTCTTTACAAACCTTTCACTAAGATTAAGTTTACTATCCCACCCTTCTCTAGTGATTATGATGGTGAAGCTTATCTTGATTGAAAGATGATTGTAGAGCAAAAGTTTATATCTCACTTCGTTCCTAAACAATATAGAGTTAGACAAGCTACTAGTGAGTTTAGAGATTTTGCTTTACTATGGTGGACTAATCTTTGCAAAGCGCTTTTGCAACTTGATAATTGGGATCGATTGAAAGATGCTGTGCATAACCGTTTTGTTCCTCCTTCCATTACCTCCAACACTGCAGCAGCACCAAAACCAGCCCCTTCGGCACAAATTCGGATTTGAGTAAGCCTTCTTTGCAGGTACCCTCAACCCCCAATAGTATATCCACCAGTACCTCGACAGAACGCTTCTCCAACATCGTGTCATAGATGCCACGGCATAGGTCATATGTAGTGAGATTGCCCAAGTCAACGGACATAGATTGCTACTGAAGATGGAGGATACATAAGCACTTCGAATGCTATGGATGAAGAATTCGATGATAAGATTCCTGACGATGATGATGGCCAAGTATTTGGTGGTGATGAAACTTCGGCCTACAGGACCATCATTGTCCAATGAGCGCCTTCCGCACAGGTACACCTTGATAAGATTCAACATTATAATCTGTCTCAGGTTTACTTTGTGATTAAGAATCGGCGTGCACGCGTGATCATTGATGGTGGAAGCTGCAACAACTTAGTGAGTACTGATTTGATCACTACACTTGACTTGTCCACACGGTCACATCCACATCCGTACTATATCCAGTGGTTAGACGACTTCGTTAAGGCAAAGGAAATGAAACCTTGTCAAGTCCCTTTTCCCATTGGCACCTAAGTTAATTCTGTGGATTATGATGTTGTAACTATGCAAGCGTGTTCATTGTTATTCGGTCGTCCTTGGGAACATGATATTGATGCTATCTACTATGGTAAAAGTAATAAATATACCTTCGTGCATAAAAAAAAGAAAATTACTTTACTACCTTTGACCCCTGTTGAAATTGTACAAGATGATAGGGATAGATTTGCTAATGAGAAGAAAAAACATCCTCTTACACCTGAAAATCAGTAAGCAATAAAATTGATAAGTCCTGTAATGCCTATAACAAAATCTAACATTACCGAAATTTATGATAAAAAAGCTTCATGTTATGCTTTGATATGAAAGGATGAGTTGTTTTCATTTGAGCATCTTGCTTCTTCTTTGCCTGCTCCTGTTGCTAACCTTTTGCAAGAGTATCATGATGTTTTTCCTCACGAGATACCTCAGGACTGCAACCTGTTTGAGAGATTGAGCACCAGATTGAGTTGATTGCTGGATCGAGCCTGCCAAACCGTGCCGCCTACAGAACCCACCCTGAGGAGACTAAGAAAATTCAGCGACAAGTCCAAGACCTTTTAGACCGCAGGCATGTACGTGAGAGCCTTAATCCTTGTGTCGTTCTTGTTCTTTTGGTTCTAAAGAAAGATGATTTTTGGCGAATGTGTGTTGATTGTATAGCCATTAATAATATCACCATTAGATATCGTCATCCTATTACTAGGTTAGACAAAATGTTTGATAAATTATGTGGTTCTATAGTCTTCTCTAAAATTGACTTGCGAAGTGGATACCTGAAAGGATCGAGTGACCGAGAAGGGGGTTGAATCGGGCACTTACACTACTACACCAAATTCTTTCTCTTCCTAGATTCTAGTAAAACTGGCATACAACTCCTAGCAAATATGGTCTATGGTTGAGCAAAACAAGCTAGAAAACGACCTATTAAGCTAGTATGCAAACCGGCACGAGAGCCACCAAGAGAGGCAACTAAACAACATGTCACACTACTTGCAAGAATGTAAATGCAATAAGTAAAGAGAGAGGTGATACACATGCTCAACGATTATTCTCGAGGTCTCGAAAGGATGGCCCATTCCCCTAATCCTCATTGAACCACTCCCGTCGGAGTCTTGGTTCCTCCCGTCATTCTCGAAACAATGCTCACAAGTGTACGCTTCACTCCTGGAGTGAAGACACCGACGCCTCGGCTGTAGCAAACAATACTCAAGCACCAGAGCAAGCCTCTAAGGCTCGGGCGCTCACTCTTGGTGTCCCATTCAAACGGAAGACCCAAAACCGCATATAAACTTGATGTTGACTTTCACAATCTCCTCGAAAGCTCGGACAACGACGCCTAACCGGTCTAGGCTACCATAGATCAAGAGTAACAAGCCGAAGAAACTCCTCTCAGCCTCACAAGCTCTAAGAATGCGTAGATGCTCTTTTGTACTCTTTACAGGCACTCAAGATCTCACTAGATCCTCTCTTGTGCTCCTTAGATGAACTTTTACTTACAACAAATGATCTCTAACTGTTATGACAACGAGCAAGCACCACAACAGCTCCCTCAACGGTTTAAATAGGCCCAAAGCCCAGAAACAACTGTTAAGAGTTGTTGCCAAAAAGAAATCTGCTTTTTGCAATCACCGAACTGTCCGGTGACTCTTGGTCTCCTCCTGGCAGAAAACATATTTTCTAGAATCCACTCTATGTGACACCGAACTGTTCGATTCATACCATCAGCGGACTGTCCAGTGAACTTCCCTTTTGGACTTTCAGAGACACCTCCTCCAGGGCTCATCGAACTGTCTGGTCTCTGACCGACAGACTGTCCAGTGACTTTTTCCTGATGACTCTAGAGAGCACCTCTCTCTGGACTTCGAGCTCCTGCACTCACCAGACTGTTCGGTGACTCTCATCGGACTGTCTGTTGACTCCAGCTTCACTGCCTTCAAAAAACATCTTCTCTGGACTCCTGGCTGCGACCCTCACCAGACTGTTCGGTGACTCCGACGGACTGTCCGATGACCTCTCCAGCTGCTAATTTTGACTGCCTCAAGATCTTCAAGCTTTCGACTGCAAACCTTGACATCTTCAAGCTTTCACTGATCACTCAAGTGTCTCAGAGAACCTAAAGCATCCACACTCTCCAATTCCTGTAAAACTAAGATGAGTGACCCGACCCCTCTTAATAGTACCGGTGTTTCCTATAGACACAAGGCCTAAAAGCTAAGCCACTCATGGCTCTAATTCATCCTTAGCCATGAACCAGCAACCTCCTTGAAAACAACTCAGGGACACGAACAATCTTGCAGTAACCAACTCGTAGAAGTGTAGAATAGTGTAGATAGACCTGCATCCAACGAGTTAGTTCATGGTTCTCATTCAATCACCAAAAGCATTCATTTGAGGGGGTTCAATGGTCATGAAGCTAACAATACCACTAAATAAGAATGAAATTGGGTGATGAATGGAAAACTACTTTTAAGATTAAGTTCAGATTGTATGAGTGGTTAGTAATGCCTTTTGGATTGACAAATGCACCTCGTACTTTCATGATTTTGATGAACGAGGTTTTACGTTTTTTCATTGGAAAATTTGTCTCACTTGCATGCTGTTTTTGATGTTTCGAGAGATTCACGTTTGTTTGGTAACTTTAAGAAGCGCACCTTTTGCATGGATCGAGTGTCTTTTCTTAGCTTTGTTGTTACTCCACAACAATTTGAATTTGATGAAGCTAAGATAAATGCGATCAAGAGTTGGCCCACACCCACAACAATTTCACAAGTCCAAAGTTTTCTTGGACTTGCTGGATTTTATTGCCGCTTTGTTCAAGATTTCAGCACCATCGCTGCTCCAAAGAATGAGTTGACAAAGAAAGACATTGCATTCCATTGGGGCCACACACAAGAGGAGTTCTTTGCCACTTTAAAGGACAAGCTTACACATTCACCGCTGCTCCAACTTCTGAACTTTGGTAAGACTTTCGAACTTGAATGTGATGCTAGTGGAATTGGCATTGGTGGTGTGTTGATACAAGAAGGAAAACCCATTGTTTATTTTAGGGAAATGTTGAATGGCCCTGTTCTTAATTGCTCCACGTATGACAAGGAATCGTTTGCTCTTGTGCGATGCTTAGAAACATGGCAACATTATTTGTGGCTGATAGGACTTGAGGTGCCTAATCTTTTAATCAGATAATAACTATCAATTTGTTAGAGTCGACCCTGATGATCTGACTACAAACAAACAAATTGTGTGCGCCTTAGCAATCACAGAACCAATACCGAAGGTTATTGACCCCGCTGGAACTGCAAGATCAACCTGATTACAAAGATCAATTCCTATAGGCAATCGAAGAACAAGCTAGAATAAGATAAACAAGCATTGAATTGCTAGATCAAATATGAGTTTAATCTGAGAACACAAAAGGTGGGGTTCCGATGGCAAGAAAACGGGCGGTCTAGTCGACACGCAAGCTGCAAGCGAAGTAATGACGGCAAAACTTCAATCTATCAAAACTCGAGTGTTCTTGGTGGTGACTGTGGCCTCTAAATAGGGTGGAGGACGACCAGAGGGTGCTGGAGTCATCCTCAAACCCTAGGACGCGCCCTTAATGGGCTCAACTTGATACACAGGCCAACGGCTCAAGTTGAGGTGACACAGCACCTTCTGTATTAAAACGACGATTGGCACTGCTCTGATGTGATATGAAGATTGGCTTGGATCCATTCGAAAGTAGACTTCAGAAGCTTTTCTGAATGTACTTAAACACTCAAATTGGATTCCATGTGAAGTCATAGCTTTCGTTGCAAGTTTGCACTGTTTTTCAATCCGAATCCACCGTGTGTGAATATTTTCATTGAAGTCTTCATCAGATGATATGATGTCCACATCAGTGGCCTAAAGAATTTGTCATTCATTCTGATCATAAATCACTTAAGCATATTCATAGTCAAAATAACTTGAACGTTGACATGCTAAGTAGATTGAATTTATTGAATCCTTTCCTTACATCATCAAACTTAAGAAAGGGAAGGATAATGTGATTGCCGATGCTTTCTCTAAGACGATATGCTATGTTGTCCCAACTTGATTGTCGAATTTTTGGACTAGAAACAATTAAGCAACAATGTGTTAGATGCTAATTTTAAATATGTGTTGTTACATTGTCATGAAGGTAAAACTTGGAACAAATTTGTGCTTAATGATGGCTTTCTTTTTAAAGCCAATCATCTTTGCATTCCAGTTGGATCCGTTCATCTTTCGTTGTTACAGAAGACGCATGGAGAAGGATTGATAGGACACTAGGAGCGAAGAAGACGAAAGTTGTTTTGGCCACATATTTCTTTTGGCCAAAGATGAGACACGATATTGAATAATTCGTCGCTTGCTGCACTACATGTCAAAAAGCTAAGTCACGACTAAACCCACATGGTTTGTATATGTCTCTTCTTGTCTCTTCTATTTTTTGGGCCAAAATCTCTATGAATTTCGTTTTGAAATTGCCTAGGACTAAGGGGGGGATAAATAGTATTTTTGTGGTAGTGGATCGCACTTTATACTATGTCATAAGACTGAGGATGCTACACATATTGCTGATCTATTCTTTAAATGGTATGCTTTCTACTACTGTTTAAGATCGTGATGCAAAATTTTTGAGTCACTTTTGGCACACTTTATGGAATAAGTTGGGAACAAAGTTACTGTTTTTAACTGCATATCACCCTCAAACAGATGGACAAACCGAGGTAGTGAACCGTACATTATCTACAGTGCTACATGCTATTTTGAAGAAAAGCTTGAAGATGTGGAAAGAATGTTTGCCTCATGTGGAGTTGGCATACAACTAGACGGAACACTCCACGACTGAGGTAAGTACATTTGAGATAGTGTATAGTTTTAACCCCCGTGCTCCGATTGATCTTTGCCTTTCCCTTTTAACTAAAGAGTTCATAATGATGCTAAGGCGCGTGCTGATTTTATTCTCAAGATGCATGAAACAACTGAACAAATTAAACATTGAAAAGATGAATGAGAAGTATAAAATTGTCGGTAGTAAAGGTAGACATGAAGTTAAATTTGTACTGGGTGATTTAGTTTGGTTGCACTTGAGAAAAGATAGATTTCTGGAGCTAAGAAAATCTAAATTGATGCCTAGAGTTGCTGGTCCTTTTAAAGAACTTGAGAAGATTAATGATAATGCATATAAACCTGAGTTACCTCTCAAGTTCGGGGTTAGTACTACATTCAACGTTGCAGATTTGAAGCCATACATGAGAGAAAAAGATGAGCTTGAGTCGAGGATGACTCTGATTCAAAAGGGAGAGGATGATGAGAACCTCTTCATTGGATACACACAACGCTCCTCTACCTACTATAGATGGTCTAATTACAAGAGCTCGTGCACGGCAATTGAATTTAGAGGTGAACTCGTTCCTAAACACATGTCTTTCTTCTTTTGAGAATAGATTGCTACCTAATGCCTTTATCATGATTAGTAACATTAGAGAGGGACAAGGGGAGCATGAAGGACCTAGAGACGCTCAAGACTAGCGAGGACTTGGAGATGCTCAAGACTAGCAAGGCACGTTGAACTCTGGAGGAGACTCAATCCAACTCGGAGTCGAGTTGCTCTCGAGTTCCAGGAGCAGTCCGCCCTAAAACAGAGGCTCAGGTCGTATACGAGATCCAGGTCGTATACGAGATCCATTTTGAACGTTCTAGATATGGATAGAAAGATAAAAAGATAACCTTTCCAACGGCACTAGTCTCATCTCTAAATTCGACAGAAGGCAGTATGAATTGTTAAAACAAGATGACGTCCAGAAACTATTTTAGTGCTATAACATTATCTTTTGGCCTTTCGGCCATGTATCTTTCTTAAGCTCATTAATATTAGAGTTTGCCCCCTAAGGACGCCCAACCCTCTATATAAATAGTAGCCACAACATTAGGGATAGGTTTTGTTTAGTTTTTATTCTGTTATCAAACAGTTTCGGCGCTTGCCAGTTTGTTGGATTCCAACTTCGAGATTTAATTCAGATTTCGCAATTAAGTTGCGTTCTTTCTTGTTCTTGCTTTTGTTCTTTGATTCGCAAGCTAAAATTAGTCTTTTTGGCGAGGTCAATCGTGTGTGCACGGTTGATAACTAGAGAAGTGGTGCTGCGATTGTAGGGTTCGTATCGTGTTGATTTGTGGCCGGATCTATTACGTGTTGCATCTCTACCAAATCGAGAGTTAACACGATCTGACGAAAGATTGAGAACCCCGTACACATCAAGACCTCTTTTATATCAAACATATACATTTGTACCCCTGTTTTGATTATTGTGAATATTAAACATAAAATTTGGATATGTGTATATTTTGTAGCACAATGTAAACAACTTGAAATATACCTTTTATTGAATATTTATTGGAATCATGTTGAAATAACTGAACTTTTTTGTTGAGACATGTTGTTCACAAAGACTGAATGGAGATCAAGTGATGGAATTAGCATGCTGATTTCTAAGTGGCTGCTGCATTTAGATGCCAACAAAGAATTTCACTGATATGTAAATGTCTGTTTTGAATCTGCATTCATTCCATTCAAAACTTCTTATAACCCCTGCATGTTTGAGCCTGTAAATTTCTCTCGCTTTGCTAGAGTAAGGAGCTCATAAAGGAAGCCATTAACATGAGCTTAATGACATTTCCCACAAAAAAAAAAGTGAGAACTGTCAAATTTATTAAATTAAATTACCATCCTCGATCTTGACATATGTTTTTGCATCCTTATTTTATCAACATTCAGGGTACCTGGTTAACTTTCCTACCTATACATGAAAGGGAAAAGAACTGTGGTTAACCTAGTAACTCAATTAATTTCCACACACTTGCAATTTAGCAGTAGTAAAGTGGATTTTGACCGGACGCCACAATGGCCTGCTTGCCGCCAGCGGCCCGCCGCATCTAGGGTTAGGGTGCTCTGGGATGCATCAGAGAGAAAAAGAGAGGAATTTTCGGCTGGTTTGAGCAGTCGAGAGAGGGGGCAAGAGATAAGGTTTACGGGCAACACTGCCTTTTTTTCATTTTTCTCATCTTTTCTTTATTTCAAAAATTTGGCTCCAACTGACGGATTGAAAAATATGGGTAGACGGCTGCTTCAAATGTGAAAACGAGGTCCAATCTTGCAATTTCTGAAAAGAAGTACATTTTCAAAATTGGAGTCCAAAAGAGGTCTAGTTTTGCAATTGCCCAAAGGTTAATTTACGGCTTCTTGATGTTCAATTATTTTTATTTTTCTTCTAATTTTCTGATATTTTTTTTAGAACCATAAGCATAAAAAATGGCACACAACCAAGTTTTCACATCAATTTGATGAAAGATGTGACCTAGAGAAAATAAAAATCTATGCTAAAACTTCTGAGTGCGAAAACAGAAACTTCTAATCTAAAATTGGTGTTCACAAACAAAAGTTATGACTAATTTTAATAATAGACCTCCGTATTAGATTTTTTGAAAGGCTAAAAATAGATTCCAATTTCAAATTGGGCGCAAAATTTGTAGATGATTTTGTGGCGGAAGGTTATGGATGAATATAATGGATACTGCAGATCTGTTGGTAGTCGTCACAAGGGTTCGGTGGGTGGGAAAAAATTTTGGATGCAAAATAACTAATAATAGATATGAACATAATAACATATATGAACAATGAAAGTTATGAATGACGAAGGCAAATAATTGTGTGCAAAAAGATTTTGAAAACCAACAACCAAAACATGAACTAAGGACAGAAATTAAACACTACGAACACTGAAATAAAATTATGTAAAGGCTTAACACGGTTTGGATATGGAAAACCTATTGATCTACTTTTTTTAGCAGCCTTTTTGTGGATGATAGGATATATGCAAAATCGACAAATATAGATGAGAACTGACGATATACTTGAAGCTCTGATTACCACTTGATTTGTTCGTGTTTCCCAATCTTAGGTCAGGTCGTAGTAACTCTCGATTTGATGGAGATGCGACACACAATCGATCTAGCCTCAAATCAACACGATTCGAACCTAAAATCGCAACACCACTTCTTCTATAGTTATCAACCCTGCAACACACTATGGACCTCACCAAGAAGGCTAATTTTTACTAGCGAATCAAAGAACACAAGCAATAACAAGTAAGAATGCAACAAACATGCAAAATCTAAATTAAACTCACGAAGATAGAATTCAACAAACTGTGTAGCGGCAAAACTATTTGATAACAGATTAATCTAAGAAAAAAACCTGAGTCTAATGATGGAAGATACTATTTATATAGAGGTTAGAGGTTCTTTAAGGGGCAAACCCTAATACTAATAGACCTAAGAAACATATATGGTCCAATGGACAAAAGATGGTGTCACAGCACTGTGACAGATTCTGAGTGTCATATTATTTCGGAGATTCCTGGAGATATAGGCAGTAGTTTGGCACAAGACTAGATCCATTGGAAAGCTTATCTCCTTAGCTTTCCAACCATATTTAGGATGCCCAAAATGGAGTTTGTATGGTACCTAAGCGTCGTATTTAGTGCAGGCTGCTCTTGGAGTCCGATTTGGACTTAATCCGAGTTGAATTCAAATTCCTTTTGTAATTGAATGTTCTTCCTTGTTTTGGGGCATCTCCAAATTATTCTTCAACTTCCCTTGCTCCTCTCCAATGTTCTTATAATAAAGTCATTAGGTAGCAAACTATTCTCAAAGAAAGGAAAACATTTATTTAGGAATAAGCTCTCCTCTAATTTTAACTGTCGTGCACTTGTTCTATCAATAATTTGAGAAGTGTTCTGCATTAAAGGAGTGGTGTCCTCGCCACTTTTGAAATCAAAAAATGAGGACTCTATAAAGAAGATTACTGACATTAGAATTTATCGACTCTCAACATGGTGGAAGTTACAAGGAGACCTTAGAATGGCTTGTGCAGAGCACTACCTAAAGAGACTGACTAGCCATGCACGGATGCACCAATGGACGAAGAGAAGGTTTCTACTTGAGAGTTAGTAGTTACAATCCATCCCTTCCCAAATAACCAAGACCACAGTAGCGTTGTACTTGTACACTACCTGACCACAGTACTACTGCCTTGGTCTTCCTCCCATCCAAACTTCAGGACTTCTGTTTGATCTGTGGGGTTTGAGGCAACTAGCGGTAGTTCGAGAACTATGTAGCCTTTGTGTGCTACATCACCCAAGTTTGGTTTTCCTGCCAGAAACCAAACGTTTGATAACCATGTGGATGGTTTGATCGGTGGATTTCAGATGGAAAATGCCATCTACGATTTTTCTTTCGGTGAAATTTCAGGTAAATCAAGTTCGCAGTGAAAAAATTTCAGAGAAATTTGAAAAAGGCGCCAAAAAATCCCTGCATGAGGCTCCGTTCCCAGATCGAACCTTATCCTTATTCCGTGGTTACCCGACTCCTAGCTTCCTCTCCCAATTTCTCTTTGCCCCCTCTTTCCGCGAGCTTCCTTTCCGCCTGAGGCCTGCCATCCCATGCGGCTGCTCCAGAGTCTAGATGGCAGCGCTCTTCTCCAGCTTCTCCCTCCCATCCAGCCTCCAGGTCCAAGATTCGGACGGGGAGGCACCGTTGGAGCAAGGGCTTGGGTTGATCTAGGCTCGGCAGGCCAGCTAGATCACCTTTACGCGCCGCTGGGACGAGAGAATGAGAGAAATTAGAATTGGAGAGAGAGCTAGGGTTGGAGATGAAAAGGTAAAGATATATTGGTTTTTGACGATTGAGGGTGGGTTGATCTAGGCTCGGCAGGCCAGCTAGATCACCTTTACGCGCCGCTGGGACGAGAGAACGAGAGAAATTAGAATTGGAGAGAGAGCTAGGGTTGGAGATGAAAAGGTAAAGATATATTGGTTTTTGACGATTGAGGGTGGGTTGATCTAGGCTCGGCAGGCCAGCTAGATCACCTTTACGCGCTGCTAGGACGAGAGAACGAGAGAAATTAGAATTGGAGAGAGAGCTAGGGTTGGAGATGAAAAGGTAAAGATATATTAGTTTTTGACGATTGAGGGTGCCCTCAATCGGCCGTGAACCTCTCTTTATATAAGGGGGGTGGGCTTATCCCGTGGAAAACAAATTCCAAAAAAATTGGCAATGAAATAAAAAATTATCCCTTTCACAGAATAAAACAGAACTTTCAGAATTCAAAATCAGAACTTCTGGTTTCGTCGGGGACCAAATCAGGAAAAACTAAACTTCCGGTTTGCAAAACCAAAACTTTAGGTTTTGTAGACTGTGAGCGTCTTCGAGTTCCCGTAACTTCCTCATCCGGGCTCCAAATTAGGTCATCTATATATCCGTTTTGATCATCTCGACGAGAGCTACATCTTGAAACATTCAAATCACGAATTTGGCTTCATATAGTTTCAAGTATCTCTTTGTATCTTTAGCTAAAATCTTCACAAAAATCTCTCACAGCCTGTAAAACATGTCTAGAAACAATTCGTGCAAAATAACCATCATTGGACAAAAATTAGATATTTTCTACCATGTTCAGTTCTGCCCAAACCAGAACTTCCGATTTGGCATACTAGAACTTTAGGTTTTGGTCCCTTCGGCAAAAGGCCGGACACCCCGATGGACCAAACCTTGACAACAGAAAGGGTGCTCTCAGACACTCCGGCTATGTGCCGGATACTCTGATGAAGACTTAGCCATTTTTGCTAAAGTGAACCTGCAGAAACTGAAACTTTCGGTTTTTCTTGAGTGCTAATTTTGGTTGTCAACATATGCTCCATTGTGTTTTGGCAAAGATAGTGTTCCAAAAAATATTATAGTGACTAAAATTATCTAAGGACCTTGAATGCATTGGCCATTTTTTTTAAGAGTGATAATACTCTGTCAGCCATAAACTCCTAGTATTGCTTAACTAGAACCTACATTGACTTGTTTAGGTCTCTATTCTTTCTTGATGTATGAAGGAGACCTCAGAGACTATTTTTTTTTTGAGTTGCATCATTTAATTGCCTAGACTCTTGGTCCGTACTCTCTTGATTGCGTAATCTTTACAATCTCCTTATTTGAGTTCGAGTTAAGCCGGAGGGACACCACCTAGGCTGAAAACACTTGTCAAGAGTGCAGCAACTATTGTCTTTAGGATCCTTTGGATTTAGAATGGGTTTCGAATCGACCCGATCATCTATAATAATCGGTCCTTTTGGTGGTTCTTTAATAACCACATCTATGCTTCCAACCCTAACCACATTGTTGGCTAGATCGGATCGATGAGAATTTGATCGGTTGTCATCTAAACGTGGCCTTGTGTTATTTCCTCTTCGCTGACCAATTCTTTGAAACGGTCATTTTGTTCATATATTTTGATAAAAGGTAGCCAAAGGTAGGTTTGAAGCTTGTTTTTCCGTTTTTTACCTTTGGCTCATTTAATTTCCACCTTCCCACCTCAGAATTTTTCGGTATGAGCATTTTTGGCTTATGACAAAAACCGGTTTTTCCTGGTCAGCAGGATCAACCAAATTTTGAGTCTTTTTTGCTTGGCCCCCGTGTCTAGAGGTTTTAATAGTGATTTTCAACGACTCTTTACCATCCGAAGACTTTTCTAACACCACTTGCCTTGAAAGAATTGTGCTTTTATGTCTTTCTTCACCGATGATCACATTTTTGCCTTTAGTCGTATCGGCTTGTCCAGCCTGAACCAACACTATCACACTTTGTAGATCAACCGTACTAATGGGAAAAGGGTGTATATCTACTTACATTTCTCTAAAAGCCAATCATCTGTCATTAATGGCCGGTTGAATTTGCCTTCGGAATACATTACAATAATTAGTGGCATGAGGGAAAGAATTTTGCCTGCATACAATAAGCATGCCATTTTAATTGATCAAGCAGCGGGATAGAATGCAACATTTTAATGTAGCCTCTTTTTTGTAATTCATCGAATATTTTATCACACTTAGCTACATCAAATGTAAATTTCATCTCGTCTTGCCGATTTTTATGAATTGGTTTGAGAGAATCACAAAGATGAGAATTAGCTTTAGATGGCCATGAAAATCGGCAACGTAAACATCATGGCCATCATTGTCCATCTTGTCAGATTTGCCACCAACCAAATAAATAGGATGATTGACCTTTTCATTTGATTTTTGCACTTGTTTGGACTCTTTAATTCTATTTTCATTAGCAATTGCCTTTTGCAATACTTGGCTCATAACTATGAATTCTTGACCTAGCCTTTCTTTATAATAATCAGCTAAGTCTCTATCAAAAATAGTCAAACTATAGCATCGATTTCTAGTATCTCTAAATCTTCTAATATAATCAGAAACAATCTCATTGATTTTATGTTTAACCGATGTAAGATGTGACAATTTCAATTCAATTTTATCGGTAAATTTTTTTCTCTAATTGAGACCAATTATGAATAGAATTGTGTGGCAAAGATGTAAACCAAGTAAATGTGGCACCCGAGCTAGACAAAGGGAACAATCCAATTTTAAGGGCATCATTATAATTTGCCTCTCCACATTGTATAGTAAATTAGCCTATGTTCTACTGGAGACCTATTGTCATCACCAGTGAACTTGACAAAATCAGTAACCTTAAAACCATGCGAAAACTGAATATGCTCATAATTTAAAGGGTAAGGTTTTTAATAAGATCGGTTTTTACCTTTAGGATCTAAGCCGAAGGTTGTCCTAAACATGTCCATCATCTCTACTTTGGACTCTTCTATACTCTTCATATCGGTTCCTGACCGATTTCAAGCCAATTTATGATATGGTGTGCCATATATATTTTGTGGTGAATAGTTTGGCAACGGATATGGAATATAATGCAATGAACTATTAGCACTAGATAAACCACCAAAAGGATTTTCATTATAAACAACTTTGTGATAAGGTAGAATCGGATCACTACATCGGCTATGTGTGTATTGGCCAGCCGAACTAGTTATTGTAGCATCAGTAAGTTGTACCCCAATATTAGCCGAAGTACCAATAATGGTTCAGCTTAGCATGTGGTTGGAGGGTTGCCCATCGAAAATCTTAGGATTTTGCCAATTTGCTGGTACAATATATCTTTTGACATTAGAAGTAGAAGTATCAAGATTGTTGCCAAAAAGTCTCCTATTAACTTTATCCTCGATTGCTTGTAAGCGAGTCGCAATCACATTATTAAAGTTTTTAGTCAAAGTATCAAACTTATTGTTTAGACTCGTACAAACAGCAGATTCAACCATATTGGCAGTATCAGAACCAGGGATAGATGCATATGCATTAGTAGTTACCTCTGATTTGACATCAATGGATGGTAAGATGGGATCTTAGATTTGCTTGACTTTGGCTTGTCGATCCTTCGTGAAGCACGCCAAGAATTCTTAAAGTTCCTGATCTTCTCGCATCTTCTTACATTTCATGAACGCCTTCCGAGCACCCCCGGGAATCTCCTCCAAAGATGCCATAACGATTTTATTTGGCGAGATCTCAGAAGTCATGATGAAAAGATGATTTGGTTTGCACAACCAGAACATATCTTCTTCAGTGAAGTCACTAAAAAGTGTGTTGATGCTAAAAGGCCACACACAACGCATGTCCGTGTGCAATGGATCGAAAACAGCAAAAACCAGAAGTTTCAGTTTACCAAACCGAAAGTTCTGGTTTTCGCAGATTTACACAAACACCTGGAAACTCGAGCTCGGGAGGGGTCAGAGCAAAGGCTTTCTAGGGTTAATTTAGGCTCGGCAGGCCAGCTAGATCACCTTCACGCGCTGCGAGGACGAGAGAAGGGGAGAAATTAGGATTGGAGAGAGAGCTAGGGTTTGGAGACGAAAAAGTAAAGATACATTGGTTTTTGACGATTCGGGGTGCCCCCAATCGGTCGTGAGCCTCTGTTTATATAGAGAGGGTGGTTTTATCCTGTGGGAAACAAATTCCAAACAAATCGGCAATAAAATCAACAATTATCCCTTTCCCAGAATAAATCAAAACTTCCAGTTTTGCAGACTGTGAGCATCTTCGAGTTCCCGTAACTTTCTCATCGAGGCTCCAAATTAGGTCATCCATATATCCGTTTCGATCATCCTTCAAGTTCAACTTCCTCGTTCGGGCTCCAAATTAGGTCATCCATATATCCATTTTGATCGTTTCGATGAGGGCTACATCATGAAACTTTCAAATCAAGAATTTGGCTTCATCTTCATATCTTTTCAAGCATTTCTTTGTATATTTAGCTAAAATTTTCAAAAATATCTCTCACAACCTGCAAAACATATCTAGAAACAATTCGTGCAAAATAACCATCATTAGACAAAAATTAGATATTTTATACCATGTTCAGTTCTGCCCTAAGCGAAACTTTCGATTTGGCATGCCAAAACTTCCGGTGTTGGTCCCTCTGACAAAAGGCCAAACACCCCGATGGACCAATCCTTGACAACAGAAAGAGTACTCTCGAACACTCTGGCTAAGTGGCCGGTCACTCCGGTGAGGACTTAGCCATTTTTGCTAAAGCGAACCTACAAAAACTGGAATTTGGGTTTTCCCTGAGTGCTAATTTTGGTTGTCAACAGATTCAACACACCCCAATCATCTTTGCAAGCTGGATAAAATCTCTATATGGTCTCAACAGGCACCCGTAGATAGTTTTCTCGTCTCAGCACAAAACTTTTGCAATTGGGTTTTCATGCTTCTAAGGCTGATGTTTCACTCTTTATCCTTAACAAACCGGACATTCAGATGTATATTTTGATATATATGTTGATGAGATTATTATTGCCAGTTCTTCCTAAGTGGCTACTAATCCTCTACTTACCACTACTACAAAAATGATCTTTGCAGGCGGTTCTAAACCGGTTTCCATAGGCAGTTTTTGGTTCCGCTGCCATTAATGAGCTGTAGAAATGGAGCATTTATACACGCGTCTATGTGGACCGCCTGCATTAATAGTCTTAGTGAAGGCGCATCACTTAAAAATGATTCGTGCAGGCGGTTCCTTAAGAAGTCCGCCAGCACTAATGACTTAGTGAAGGCGGATCACTTAAAAATGATTATGATTAGTGCAGGCGATTCCTTAAGAAGTCCGCCAGCACTAATGACTTTCTACAGGCAGTTCTTTTTCTTGAGCCCACCTCACTTTCGGTACAGGCGGTTGATAATTGTCAACCACCTACAATTTAAGTGGAGTGTCGGGATAAACCCTTTTAGTAGTAGTGTACCGAACTTCATGCTGAATTTGCAGTAAAAGATATTGACATCCTCAAATATTTTCTTGGGATTGAAGTGCATCACACTTCTTGTGGCCTCATTCGGACACAACACAAGTATATTAAAGACCTTCTGGCTCGGACTGGTATGTCCAATTCCAAAGGTGTGTCAGACCACAATAGTTCCTAGTGATAAGTTATCCTTGCATAGTGGTGATCCTCTCTCAGCTGAAGATGCTACGCCCTCCATCCCAAAATAAGTGATGTTTTTTATTTTTTTAATCAATGTTTGATCATTCGTTTTATTTAAAAAATTTACAAAAATGCAAAAATAAATGAGACAAGCTTAAACATCTAATAATGAATCATTTCACAATAAAATAAATAATATTTTCATAAATTTTTTGAATAAGACAAATGATCAAAGGTAGAGGTTTGAAAATTTAAAAATACACTTATTTTGGGACGGAGGGAATACAAGACATCGAAGTGTTGTTGGTGCTCTCCAATACCTCTCACTAACACATCTATACATCTCTAGTTGTGTCAAAAGAGTATGTCAATTTCTCTCAGCATCAACTACTGTGCATTAAGCGGCAGTCAAGCGCATTTTGTGCTATCTTCATGAAACATCTCATATGGGCTTATGCATCACAAGGTTGAAAGGATCAAGTGACCGAGAAGGAGGCTTGAATCGGGTACTTACAATACTAGACCAAATTCTTTCTCTTTCTAGTTTCTAGCAAAACTAGCATACTCCTAGCAAGTAAGGTCTAGAGAAGAGTAAAACAAGCTAGAAGACAATCTATCAAGCTAGTACGCAATCCGGCACGAGAGCCACCAAGATAAACAACTAAACAACCTAACACACTACTTGCAAGAATGTAAATGCAATAAGAGAGGGGAGATAGAGATGCTCAGCGATTTTTCTTGAGGTCTCGAAATGATGGCGCCTTCCTCTAATCATCGTTGAACCACTCCCATCGGAGTCTTGGTTCCTCCCGTCGTTCCTGGAACGATGCTCACAAGTGTATGCTTCACTCTCAAAGTGAAGATACTGGCGCATAAGTGCCCTCTTGCTACCCATATGCAAGGCGCCGTCTTAGCCTTGCCTTCCCAGGACCCCGGCTGTAGCAAACAATACCCAAGCGTTAGAACAAGCCTTCAAGGCTCAAGCGCTCACTCTTGGCGTCCCTTTTGAGCAGAGAACCCAGAACCGCGTATAAACTTGATGTCGACTTTCACAATCAACTCGAAAGCTCGGACAACGACGTCTAACCGGTCTAGGCTGCCATAGACCAAGAGTAACAAGCCGAATACACTCCTCTCAATCTCACAAGCTTTAGAAATGTGTGGATGCTCTGTGCTACTCTTTACAAGCACTCAAAATCTCACTAGATGCTTTCTTGTGCTCTCTTGATGAACTTTTGCTCACAATTAATGATCTCCAACTGTTCTGACCGCGAGCAAGCTCCACAATAGCTCCCCCAACGGTTTAAATAGGCCCCAAGCCCCTGAAACAACCGTTAAGAGCCGTTACCAAAAAGTTGTCTGCTTTTTACAATCACCGGACTGTTCGGTAACTGGGACAACCGAACTGTCCGATGACTCTTGATCTCCATCTGGCAGAAAACATCCTCTCTGTAATCCATTCTATATGACACTGGACTGTCCTGTTCATACCATCACCGGACTGTCTAGTGAACTTCTCTTTTGGACTTCCAAAAACACATCTTCTGTACACCTCCTTCGAGACTCACCAGACTGTCCGATCTCTGACCGACGGACTATTCGATGACTTCTTTCTGACGACTCCAGAGAGCACCTCTCTCTGCACTACGAGCTCTTGCACTCACTGGACTGTCCGGTGACTTGGTCGGACTGTCCGGTGACCTCTGGCTTCAACATCCACAAAACATCTTCTCTGGTCTCCTGGCTGCGACCCTCATCGGACTGTCCGGTGACAGCGGCGGACTGTCCGGAGACCTCTGATGCTGCTGAACCTTGACTGCTTCAAAATCTTCATGCTTCCGGCTGCAACTCTGATTGCTTCAAGCTTTCACAGATCACTCGAGTGCCTCAGAGAACCTAGAGCATCCACACTCTAATTCCTATAAAACTGATGAGTGATCCGACCCCTCTTAATAGTACTGGTGTTTCTTATAGACACAAGGCCTAAAAGCTAACTCACACATGGCTCAAATTAATTCTTAGCCTTGAACCAGCAACCTGCTTGAAAACACTTCGGGGACACGAACAACCTTGCAGCAACCAACTCAAAGAAGTGTAGAATAGTGTTGAGGGGCTTCAATCGTTATGAAGCTAACAATCTCCCTCTTTTTGGTGATTGATGACAACCATGATGCAAATGATCGAGATAATATAAAAGATAGGAATGAAAGCACGAGACAAGCTTAAAAAAAGGATAGGCGCAAGTGGTCTTACCATCTCTTGCCAAGAAGTTCACAAATTGCACTAGGATTCATACCTTAGCTTCGAAGCTCCCCCTCGATAAGTGCATTGCTTACTTTCTTCATAGTCTTTGATTTGATTTATTTTCTTGAGTGTGACTTCATTCATCTTCAAATCTTCAGTTCCCTCTACCCGTCTCCTATAAATATATAATAACCACAAGACGAGTAGAGAGCAAAGGTAGTAATCAACTGATTTAGAGGAATAGGAAAGATTACTCCCTTTGTTTTCTTGACGACTTCTTCTTATCTCCAACCTCTTCCTTGATCATCATCTTCATCTCTTCTCCATTTTTCTTACCAATCTTTAAGTCTTCAATTACTCCGTTGATCATCTTCACGTCTCTCATCATCATCATCTTCATTTGATTTCTTGATCCTCAATCATCTTCACTTCTATTTCTCTCCCCCTTTGTCATCTATCAACCAAAAAGAAAAGCCACAAAGAAGGAGAATACAATAGAATAATAATCATGATGAGATATAAAACAATATAATCGGATCTTTATGATTCTCTTCTTCGATTCTTTTCTTGCTTATTATTTCCTTGTGTCTTGATCGTCTTCTTGATTCAAAGCTCCTTCTCCCCCTCGAGTTAGCACCCATCCTACAAAAATAGTCATCCAAGAAACTTCCTCTTTTCTTAATAAGATGGGGTTAGTGATGCACATGGGAATGTATGAATCATAGTCTTTAAGCCACGTAAGTAGATTTGACCTTAGTGCTCAAAAGATCGTGATTCAATGGCATGAAGCTCACAATTGCTATGAAGAAGTCTAGGAGCAATCAATTTATATTGCTTATGAGTAACTCTCTCTAGACTCCTGTTTGACGTCAAGACACTAGATGCAATACATGAAATGCATATGAATGCAAAACAAAAATAAAGGATGTATGCATATGATGAAGGACTATAAAAGAAATACCCTTATCACATTTGAATCCCCTCGCAAGCTTACTCACAATGACCCTCATCTCCTAGTTTTGGGCACCCCGTGAACATTCTTCCCAAGCTCTCCATGATCATTGCCATCTTGAAATGGTTAGATAATGGTCCTACAAAACAAGAAGAAGAACAAAAACAAAGCAAACACAAGCAAACAAGTATATACAAAGGAATGCTAAGCTTTGAAGGTTACCCAAGTGAATTCCGAAAGATCAAGAATATTGAGCTCTCCTCTTAGCTTGTTGAAAGTCTTCTAATCAAGAGGCTTCGTGAATATGTCGGTCAATTGATCATTTGTCCTCACACTTATAAGCTCGATACCTTTCTTGGCAACATGATCTCTTATAAAGTGATGCTTGACCTCGATATGTTTAGTATGCCCATGATCACACTTATGAAGTGCCATATTGATTGGACTCTCACTATTACAATAAAGAGGAATTTGATTGTATATCAATCCGTAGTCCATGTGAGTTTGCTTCATATAGAGAAGTTGAGCACAACAAGCACCGGCTGCCATATATTCCGCTTCGACCATTGAGAGAGCCATGGCATTTTGCTTCTTAGAGCTCCAAGCAACCAATGATCTCTCAAGAAATTGACATCCACTGGAGGTGCTCTTTCTACTCACTTTGCAACCGGCGAAATCCGAATCGGAGTAGCAAAAAAGATCAAAGCCTTCATCTTTTGGATACCAAAGGCCCATAGCTGGTGTATACTTGAGGTACCTAAAAATCCTTTTGACAGCACTTAAATGAGATTCTTTAGGGTTAGCTTGATAACGAGCACATAAGCATACACTAAACATAATATCCGGACGAGAAGCAATAAGATATAATAGAGAACCAATCATAGATCAATAAAGCTTTTTATCAACCGATTTACCACTCTCATCCGGGCCAAGAATACCATTTGTGGCCATTGGAGTCTTGATAGGCTTTGAATCCTCCATTTCGAAACGCTTGAGGAGATCTCTTATGTACTTCTTTTGATAGATGAATGTTCCATTTTTCATTTGCTTGACTTGAAAACTCAAGGAACAAATGAAGTTCACCTATCATGGACATCTCAAATTCTTTGGCCATTAGATCACGAAATTCAGCATTATAAGCTTCATTAGTAGAACCAAAGATAATATCATCAACATATATTTGGCAAATAAAGAGATCGCCATCAACATATTTAGTAAAGGGAGTGTTATCAATACTCTCTATCTTGAAGCCCTTATCGGTGAGAAAATCTCTTAGCCACTCATACCATGCCCCTGGTGCTTGCTTGAGACCATAAAGCCTTCTTCAACTTGAAGACGTGATCGGGATGCTTGGGATCCTCGAAGTCGGGTGGTTGCTCAACATAAACCTGCTCATTAATATAGCTGTTAAGAATTGCGCTCTTCACATCTATTTGATATAATTTGAAGTTAAAATGTGAAGCATAAGCAAGCAAGGTTTGAATAGACTCAAGTCGAGCCACGGGGGCAAATGTCTCATCAAAGTCCACCCTTTCAACTTGAGAATAACCCTTGGCGATGAGTGTTGTTTTGTTCCTCACGATATTCCTGTTCTCATCTTGCTTGTTCTTGAAGACCCACTTGGCACCGATGATGTTCTTGTCCTTCGGCCTCTTCACCAACTCCCACGCTTGATTCCGCTTGAACTTGTTAAGCTCCTCTTGCATACCCAACATCTATTTGTGATCTTCCACCGCCTCATCGATGTTCTTAGGTTCTATCAAAGACACAAAAGAGAAATTCTCACAAGCAATGTTAGCCACATCATCATCATTAGTATCATTAATATAATTTGACTTATATTGATTTCTCCTAGTCTTTAACCCTTGAGAAGGACTTCCAATGATCAAGTGACTTCAGCAAGCTCGAAGAATGGATTTGTGTCTCTTTGGGGCCTCTTGTCGTGGTGTTTGCGATGGAGAGACGTCTTGTGCATCTTGTATGGCTTGCTCCTTGGAGATGGCGGTGTCTTGTAGATAGAGCGAAGAGCTGCAATCTTCTTCAATTTTGATGTCATTGTTGGACAAGGTGGTGTACCACTTGATGTAGGCGATCCTTGATAGCTTGAGGTTGAAGTCACTTGAGGTGGTTCTCTTGATGCACGAACACTTGATGATTCTTCCACTTGAGCTGTTGATGCAGTGTTCTCATGAAGAGTCGTGGAGAAGTCTTTCGGTGGTGGAGTAGAGGAGTCATCTTCTCTTGGTAGAACCTCTCCTACGGGCATCTTCCACATTGCCTCCTCCAAAGATTCATCATCATCTACATCACAACTATAAAATTTTTTGTTCTTTTGAGAACCATTAGTTTCATCAAATTGCACATCACATGATTCCTAAATAAATCCGGTAGTTGTATTAAAAACTCGATAAGCTTTAGAGTTACCGAAATACTCGACGGGAAATCCAATGTCGGTCCTCTTCTCAAACTTACCAAGCCTCTTTCTCTTCTTAAAGATATATCATTTACATCCAAAGACTCAAAAATAGCCCACATTTAGCTTTCTTCACACCAATAACTCATAAGGGGTCTTCTTTAAAAGGCGATGTAGATAAACACGATTTAAAGTATAGCATACCGTGTTGATAGCTTCAGCTCAAAACCTCTTCGGAGTCTCATACTCATCCAACATAGCTCTAGCAAGAGTGATGAGAGTCCTATTCTTCCTCTCAACAACACCATTTTGCTCCGAGGTATAGGTAGCCGAAAACTCATGCTTGATGCCACGATCATCACAATACTCCTCAATGATAGAGTTCTTGAACTTCGTCCCATTATCACTTCTAACCTTCTTGATCTTACCTTCAAATTAATTTTGAGCTCCCTTAGCAAACTTCTTGAAATTTGAGATAGCTTGAGCTTTGTCTTCTAGAAAGATGGTCCATGTATATCGAGAGAAATCATCAATAATCACCATGCAATAGAAATTGCCCCCAATACTCTTATAGGTAGTTGGACCAAAAAGGTCAATATGGAGAAGTTCTAGAGGTCTTGAAGTAAACATAACAGTCTTGCATGGATGAAGAGTTGCAACTTGCTTTCCCGCTTGACATGCACTACACAACTTGTCCGTCTCAAAAGTGACATCTTGAATTCCAAGAATTAAGCCCTTCTTAGTGACCTTCTTCAATTGACCCATTCCAATATGAGCAAGCCTTCTATGCCATAATCAACCTTTAGAGGACTTAGCAATGAGACAAGTTTGTGGCGCAACATCACTTGAAGAGAAATCCACAATTTAGAGATTGTTGTGCCGAAAATTATTGAATGTGAGGCCCAAAGATTTGTTGATCAATTCAGCACCCTTATCATTGAAAAAATAAGTGAAACCAAGATCACATAATTGAACTACCGAGAGTAGGTTGAAACTCAATGACTCCACTAGCATGACATTAGAGATAGTTAAGTCATTAGATATGGCGACCTTGCCCAATCCCTTCACTCTTCCTTTGAAATTGTCTCCGAAAGTCACCTTGTCTTTATCCTCATCTTCCTTGATGGTGGAGAACATCTTATGATTACCGATCATATGTTGAGTGCAACTACTATCAAGAACCTAATGTTTGCCACCATTCTTATAGTTCACCTTGCTAGAAGCCATGAGACATGAGGTGTTAGTATCCAAAGCATTGCTAGATTCATTAGGACTAACCTCAACAATAAGAGCGACTTCTTGCGCTGAATTTTGTTCCTTAGGGCGCTTAAGATGATACTTCCATGTGTCAGCCTTCTTTTTGTTTGCTTCATCAATAGTGATATGTCGCTTCTTATAAGAATTGATCCAACCTACAAGCTTATCAATGCAAGTGCACAAATCTTTTGGAGCTTTATTAGGTAAGACAATAATGTTATCATACTCATCACATAGAACTACATAAGAATCCTTTAACAAGCTACTAGCAATAGCATTATCATTAAGAAGTAAATAAGAGTTAGTAGAAGTAGAGTCTATGCAAACTGTGGGCTCAAGAGTGTGATGAGCATGCACTCCAATGATCTTGCTTGACGTGGAAGTATTTAAATTCTCCTTCTTAGATGACGCATCATGAGAGACACATGAGCTAGACATCTTGCTTGAGAGGAACTTCTTGATGGATTCATCATACGAGATCTTAAGTACTCCTTAAAAGGAATTGATCTTTTCAACAAGATCACTCAATCGTAGCATGGTACCACCTATAGATTCACCATCAAGAGTTTCAAAGTGAGTGTAGGCATCTATGAGCTCAAGATAAATAAGATTATCATTCATAATAGCACTTAAAGAGTTGCTAGATGAAGAGTTTGAAGAGTTGTTCATGTTAGCACTCGAATTCTTCGGTTTTATTGTGTATAGATAGCTTAGCAAGTGATTCTTCTAAGAGCCACTACCAGACCCAGATGAAGAACTTGTCTCCATCACTTTCGATCACTTCTCAAAGGCAGTTAAGCCCTAAATTGAACACTTGACTCTGATACCACTTGAAAGGATCAAGTAACTGAGATGAGGGTTGAATCGGGCACTTATACTACTAGACCAAATTCTTTCTCTTTCTAGTTTCTAGCAAAACTAGCATACAACTCCTAGCAAGTAAGGTCTAGAGAAGAGTAAAACAAGCTAGAAGACAATCTATCAAGCTAGTACACAATCCCGCATGAGAGCCACTGGGAGATACAACTAAACAACCTATCACACAACTTGCAAAAATGTAAATGTAATAAGTAAAGAGGGGTGATAGAGATGCTCAACGATTTTTCTTGAGGTCTCAGAAGGATGGTGCCTTCTCCTAATCCTCGTTGAACCACTTTCGTCAGAGTCTTGGTTCCTCCCATCGTTTTCGAAATGATGCTCACAAGGGTATGCTTCACTCACGGAGTGAAAACACCGACACATAAGCGCCCTCTTGCTACCCATATGCAAGGCGCCGTCTTAACCTTGCCTTCCCAGGACCTCAGCTGTAGCAAACAATACCCAAGCGCTAGAGCAAGCCTCCAAGGCTTGAGTGCTCACTTTTAGTGTCCCTTCCGAGCGAAGTACCCAGAACCGCGTACAAACTTGATGTCGACTTCTACAATCTCCTCGAAAGCTCGGACAACGACGCTAACCGGTTTAGGCTGCCATAGACCAAGAGTAATAAGCCGAAGACACTCTTTTAAGCCTCACAAGCTCTAGGAATGCGTGAATACTCTTTGCTACTCTTTACAAGTACTCAAGATATCACTAGATGCTCTCTTGTGCTCCCTTGATGAACTTTGGCTCACAACAAATGATCTCCAACCGTTCTGACCGCGAGCAAGCTCCACAACAGCTCTCCCAATGATTTAAATAAGCCCCAAGCCCTGAAACAACCAGTAAGAGCCGTTGGCAAAAAACTGTCTGCTTTTTGCAGTCATCGAACTGTCCGGTGACTAGGACCACTGGACTGTCCGGTGACTCCTAGTCCTCATCTGGCAAAAAATAATCTCTCTGGAATCCATTCTATGTGACACCGAACTGTTCGGTTCATACCATCACCGGACTGTTCGGTGAACTTCTCTTTTGAACTTTCAGAGACACCTCTTTTGGACAGCTCCTTCGAGACTCACCGAACTATTCGATCTCTGACCGACGGACTGTCCGATGACTTCTTCCTGACGACTGCATAGAGCACCTATCTCTAGACTACGAGCTCCTGCACTCATCAGACTGTCCGGTGACCTCCTGGCTTCAACATCTAGAAAACATTTCTCTGGACTCTTGGCTGTGACCCTCACCAGACTGTCCGGTGACAGCGACAGACTGTCCGGTGACCTCTGATGCTGCAAAACCTTGACTGCTTCAAGATCTTCATGCTTTCGGCTGCAACTTTGATTGCTTCAAGCTTTCACAGATCACTCAAGTGCCTCAGAGAACCTAGAGCATCCACACTCTAATTTTTGAAAAATTGATACGAGTGACCCGACCCCTCTTAATAGTACCGGTATTTCCTATAGACACAAGGCCTAAAAGCTAAGCCACACATGGCTCTAATTCATCCTTAGCCTTGAACCAGCAACCTCCTTAGAAACACTCTGGGACACGAACACCTTGCAGCAACCAACTCGTAGAAGTATAGAATAGTATTGATAAACCTGTATCCAACGAGTTAATTCATCATTCTCATTCAATCACCAAAATCATTCATACCTTAGAGGGGCTTCAATAGTCATGAATCTAACAAAGGTCAGGTTCTTCTTTGCTTAGTGCCTTCTCTGATGCTGATTGGGATGGGAACCCTGATGATTGTTGCAGTTCTGGTGGCTACACTATATATTTTTTATGGCAATCTTATCTCCTCGAGTTTTGGGAAGCAACCAACCATTCCACGATCCAGTACAGAAGCTGAGTATAAAGCGGTTGCTAATGGCACAGCTGAATTGATTTGGCTTCAAGTTCTTTTACACGAGCTTGGAATTTCTCAGGCACGGCCACCCAGTCTTTGTTGTGATAACATTGGAGCCATCTACATGTTTGCGAATCCTATTTTTCACTGCCGAACGAAGCACGTTGATGTTGATTATCATGACAAAACCTCTTGGCACGTCATTGTTTACCCAGTTTAGGAGCAATCTGAACTTTGTCTCGTATCATCCAGATTGAGGGGGGGAGGGTGTTAAACATAGAAGGTTATCTCCTTCTCATACCAGGTCATCCTGCCTGGCATGCACTATTGATCACGCATGTATTGTCTCCCCTGCACATCCCCTATAAATACAAGACTCTACTCCGTATGATCCTAAGGGATCATCCAGCGCCAATATTTCTACAATCATGACTCATGTATGTATTGATATTCCACGAGGCAATACTATTTAACGTGCACTCCCATGTTGTTATTAGTTAGGTGCCCACGATGCCACCACAAGTGTCATCTGAGATCCAAGCAAGCCCTTGACTTGACTGGAACAGGTCAAGGAGCAGTAGCCTTTCGTCCGGATCATGGTTGGCCCGTGCCATAATTGTTCCGGTCTAAGCATGCTTTGTGTTGGCCGTTAAATCCTTTTGTAGGCTGTTCCGACCCTCTGTCTTAAAAGACAGTGGCATCCATGCTAATAATATCTCAGGCCATTTAATATGATTTTAAGCTCCAACCACATCACAATATTGATCTCTGAAGCAAATTCTGTCGATCATTTTATCCATCTGTGAGCTGTTTAACAGCTTGATGGGTGATGCCTGCATCAGCAGCAGGATCAGATAGTACATGCCTTGTTTGCCGTAGCCGCTAGCCTTTTTCCTTTTTCCTTTCTACGACCTGTTCTTTGAAAGCACCACCAATCCTTGATGAACTTGAGCTGGATTTACCTACTGCAGCGGGCCTGCGCTGATCTCAATCCCTTCTAAATCCATCCTGCTGGCTGCCATGTGCAGTTCTTCCGGTCAAGCGCGTTGCTCTCGCCGGAGTAATTGCGATGTGGGACTTGACAGGGCATTGATGACCAGCCAATCATGGACTCAGTTGTACTACCTCGCGCCATCAAGCTTCGCCCATGAAGGTCTCACGTGGATGGGATCCACGGCCACTGTTGGGTCCCAAGGTACGCTTGCTCCTGGACCAGTCAGTCGTCCGGACGCACGGCCGTGCGACGCCGGTCCGGTCGTCCGGCCGTCGGTCGATTTGGTTTTTCACCCCGCGCGCTGCACTGCCGTCACGGTTTGCCTCTCGCCGTCGAGGCCTGAGGGCGCCGTGTCGTCGGAGGTCATGCGGCGGTCACGTGGGCCGCCGAGCTGGCTGGCGCAGGGGTACGTCGGCGCCGTCGCGCTCCCTTTCTTTCTCTGTCGTGGGGGCGAGGCGGGGCCACAGCGACTTCCGGCGATCGATCCCGTATTCACTCCCGCCGCTGGCCCGCGTCGCTGTCGCCGCCAGCGAGATGCACTGGCTGGACTGGATACGGGTACAGCGCAGAGACGGCCCCCGAGCGCAGGGACGTGGCCGGCGACCACCTGGCCTGGTAAAATTCTCTTAACGAACAGTTTTGCACAGTAAAAATCAGGTCCATTTTCCTTCGATCCGATCACTGCTGCAGCCCATTGGACTCGACCCAAGCTCCGTCCCTGCTGAGTGCGACGAGGCCGAATCCGGACATACCTGTTCTGGCTGCGCCTGGATGGCGCAACTTCCGTTCGCTCGCCATCATTCCTCTTTCCGCACCATCCCGTGCTCGCTGCTGTCCGTACGCGTTTGGCGGCACTGTATCCGTATTGCTATTTATCTCAATTCAACTTTCATGGCGTGTTACATGCGCAGTAGTATGTTCGGTATCCTCATGATGGTTCCCAACCATGTTGCTTTTGGGATGTTTCCACATCACTGTGTGCTTAATTCACATGAATTAAGGAGATTAAAATGTGTGATCTACTAGAAAGAGGAAACAAAGATCGTGTATTGAAACGAGGAATATATGACAGATTTTACAATTGATCAAAATAATTATGGCCCGTCTATCTGCACAAATCTTAATGAATAAATAATCTTTTACCTTATAGAAGATAAAACCTCTTCTATAATTATATTTATTAATTTGAAAAGTTATTAGATTGTTTTAGAAACTGATGCATGCGATAGTTTTAAAAACTACAAAATTTAATAGTTAAGATTGATTTCTAGTCTTATCTCTTAAGATGTAAAAATAAACTATTTGGTCTATCTTAGCAAGACTACTTTTTCCGTTCTTAAATTGATGTCGCCGTAATATTAATTTTGGGCATTCGTCTTATTCAAATTTTTTGATAAATTCATATATTTTGTTATAATTTGATTTATTATTTGAATCACAACTTAAAAATTTATATAATTGAACTAATTTTTTAAATAAAACAAATAAGTCAAAATTGATTGCGAAAGTGTCAACGGTGACATCAACCGATGAATAAGCCGACAGAGGCCCGTGCTGTTGAGTGTCACCATATATCCTCGTGGCAACAGTCCTAGATTGATGACTGAACCGCGCGCGGCGCTTTCATGTTTGATCACAAGCAGTACCGGTTTAAGGCCGCACAGCGGACGTGTGCATGAACATTGGGTCAGTGAAAAGGAATGTCTTGGAAATTCGGGATCCATGGCTGTTGAAGCACCTGCAATCGCCCTGCTGCACTGCTTGCCAGTTCGTCCTTGACGTGAAATGATTTGGACCACCTGGGGATGGTAGTGATATGATACTGAGCACAGTGCGTGCATCCCAGGTGGATGCAGTCTTGTGACCGTGACAGCTATATTAAAGGGTGCATAGTGAGGTACAGCTCGAGAGCTAGCGAGTCGTGTCATATCATCAAGAGGCAGCAGGGTAGTCACGTGACAATGTAGGATCATCGGAGACGAGATATCATCGTCGTCTGAGTTATGACCGATGAAACCTGGCTGATACGACGTCGCAGTAGGAGTGAAATCCCATCATGCATCGTCGTCAGTGGATCCGCGTACGGACACATGCACGTGACCCTCTCAGTTTCCAAGCACAGTACTCCTACAGGGGCTGGCAATGGCAGGGCTTGTCGTACGCGACAGTGGGCGAGGAAACTTCCGTAGCTGGCTCCGGAGACCGGAATGGGCGCAGATAACAGGAGGCCGTCGAGCGGGCCACTTCTGTCAGGCTGGATGGATGGCTTCATCGACGTAGGCGAAGACTTTGAGGAGAGTCTGTGTGGTGTATCAGAGGTCGTCGAACCGCCACTTGACGCCACCATGCGTCGCGGAACACAATCCGGAACCCCACTTGAGGCCACAACCACGCACTGCAGAGCACAATTTCGATAAGCAACCTAGCTTGTGCCTCCCGACTATGATGAGGCTGCCACTTGTGTGACCGTGTGCATTGTACATACCCAAATCGGAAGACTTGGTTGACAGTATGGTCGACAGAGGCGCGTATGTATGTATGTATGTACATATCCAGCCTTGGCTCGTCGGAGTCCACGAATTGAATTGCTACAGCTACGGCGTTGATGGTCGGAAAGTGACGCCATTCTCTGTGGCCGTGACTCGATGGCCCTTCCTCCCCTGTGGCAGCGAACAATGACCCACCGAGAGATGGGAGAGGGGGCACTGCCCCGCGCGCGTCTGGTTCGAATGCCCCGCGCGGATCGCTTTCCTGTGAACGTTCCCTCAAGGTCGACTGCCATAATGGCGTCAAGATTGTATGGATGGGTGATCTGCTCGCCCGTCAGGCTCGCCAAATTCAATTCAATTTGAAGTATGGAGTGCATCGCAATATGCCCAAATCGGGATCGTTACAACAGCACACGGTCAAGTTATCTGCCCATTCGATCGATTACTGCTACTAGCACTACCAAAACCAGCTCTTTACCGAGTGCATTCGTATTTGTCGAGTGCAATCCTTCGGACACTCGACAAAATAAACATTTACTGAGTATCAGAACAACTACTCGCGGCGTACAGGAAAACACTTGGCAAACCTTTTGTTTGTTTGGTCCCGCACTCGGTAAACCGTTTGTTTGCTGAGTGTCACGTATCGTGCACTCGGCAAAACTGACATTCATTTGCAACTGTCACGGTTTACCGAGTGTCTACGTTTGACACTCGGCAAACATCGGCCTTTTACCGAGTGCGATTTTGTGACACTCGGTAAAAGGCTATTTTGCCGAGTGTATTCCCTGAACACTCGGTAAAAGGCACGTTTACTGAGTGTTTTTTTCTGACACTTGGCAAAGAAATTGATTTTTTTTCTTACCTGGCCTCCTAACTTTTTTTCCTTCCCATATACTGTTTATGCTACTCCATGTTAAAATTTGATATATTTTTTGATCTTTTTGCTATATTTAGTTAATTGATTTTATTTAATAGAATTTTTAGAGATAAGTCAAATTTGAACTGCAAGTGAATCGAATAATGCAATAAAATGAATAAAAAAATTAGATTCATGTTATTGAGTTTAATGTGAAGCCTTAATCGAGAAGTAATAGAAAATGTCGAACATATTTGTACATGAAATATGACCATAAATGTGCGGTCGAATTGTTTTAAAATTGTATAAAAAAACAAACAAAGTCTGAAAATTATGACAAACAAAGTCTAACATATGCAATCTTTTCCCTTTGTACAAATCAATCGGCGACATCGAATCATGCGCCATCGAATCAATCGCTTTATACACCGCAGTGTCCTCATAGTTGATCTGGGTGTGAAACTATTAGACTATATATATGTGAAGCAAACTAATATGATAGATGTTTATTGTATTTTGTGTGAGACTTATTTATATAAACTGTCTGTGATGTGATTTAAGTGTTTTTTAGCTATATAAATTGTCTGTGATGTGATCTATATGTTTGTGATTTATATAAACTGTCTGTGATGTGATATATGTGTGATTTAAGCTGATTTTAACATTTCGAAAATATATTATGCCGAGTGCCCCAGGTTTTACCGAGTGCCTTAATAAAAACACTCGGCAAAAATTTAGCGTTTGTCGAGTGTTTTTACCCAGACACTCGGCAAAAGTTAAATCTTTGCCGAGTGTCGCAGTTCTGGCACTCGGCAAACATTACGTCTTTGTCGAGTGCCGTAAGACTGGCACTCGGCAAACAAAAAATGTTTGCCGAATGTTACATGCAGGCACTCGACAAACTCTCCATCACTGTTTTCTGTCCGTTTGATTTACTTATTTTTGCCGAGGGTCTAAAAGGCACTCGGCAAAAACACTCGGTAAACAGCTCTTTGCCATCAAAAAATAGGTCGAGTGGACTATGCCGTGAGTGACACTTGGCAAACACTTTATCGAGTGTTTTTGATCTTTTATCGAGTGCTGTTGGCACTCGACAAGCACGGACATCTCGGTAGTGTAGTTTTTTTCATCACATTTTGCAAGGAAAGGAATTTGTACGCTTAAAACCCTCTCCAGTAAGCTCTGCTCTTACAATAGACCAAGATGCTTTGATTGGTTGGGAGAGTGACCAGGATGACCGGGTCCGAAGTTCCATTGGATCCAGCAGTTGCATTCGCTGGAGACGAAGAAGGAAGGTGGCGCGGGAGATTGATGAGGAGTCACTGGAAAGTGACGAAGGAATGGAGGCAAGTTGATTGGGAGAAGGTAAAATTGACTGGGACTGTGATTTAAGGTGTTGTGTTGCAGTATAAGTTGCAAGTAGTTGTACGTGATGGGGAGTGAGCAGTATAAAATGCAGCTCCTTTTAGGCACAAATATGGATTTTGTCGTAGGCTCTCGTCAAAATTCGAACTCAAAAACTTTAGCTTTAATATTATATTAAATTATATGCACCGACAAATTAACCTCAAAAGCTTAAGCTGATGAGGAGCAAATTTATGCACAGATACAGGACTCAACTACTGTTGGAACTGAGATGACTACGAGTACAGTTGTAGAAGATCTTTTGGTGAAAACCATCGATATCATAAGCTGTTTTGTACTAGCTCCTTCCTTCTGATGTTGATGGAGAGACCGGTATACTGAATTAACAGCCTGCTTTTGCCTGGATGCCGTCAAATACTGAGGCCCAAGGATTCAACCTCAATCATGCAGATGCTCCTTCACTACGACAAAGATAGGGGTAAGTAAATTCAGGCATTATTTGGACGGCAAAGATCAATGAATGTATTTGGGAACCGGGTGTTTTAATTTGCAAACATCATTTCCATTTTATCAGTGGAAGAGGCAGGACTGCCACCACCCGTGTAAACAATATACAAACATTGAAAAAGCTTACAGGCCCCATTTTAATTGTAGAAATATTGGTTGTTAGATACAGTACGCCCAAATATGATTTCAAATTCCTGCAGAACCTATGCTCTATAACTTGGTGGTCTCTTTTCCCAGAAAGCTGTTAACTTTGACATTTTAATTTCTAATAGAAATCAACCTATGCCAAAAACACAGTTTCTACACAAACTGAAGCAAGGAATCACATTAGTAACTTATATGTTTTTGATGCTCAAAAATATTACAAGATAATGTATTTATCGGCCACTCCGTGTTGCTTTGTTGAACTTTAGCGAAAAGGTGCTGATTTTCAATACAGCTGTAGTTATGAAAATCAAACCAGTTAAGATTCTTTTGGATATTTATTTAGGTTATCTTTCTCTTAAACAGGGGAACTGTTCGGCATCTAAGTTAACTAATTATGAACTCCAGAGATTAAATAAAAGTTGCACCGCTATACAATTTTATGGGGTATCCAAAATCAAAATGCTAGTATCTAACATTTGTGTACCGCGTCTTCGTTCAGCAGAGTATTGGAGCATATTCCCAGTAGTGTAGAAATGGCACAGGTTTACTCGTTTACACAAGTTCATTAATAGAATAAGTTAAAGTACAGTTATCATCATCAACTCCGTGCATAAACATCTTGAAAGTACACATGCATGTCAACTCTAACACTTTATACCAGCGAACTATACAACAACATAACTGCATAACATTCTGTACATATACAAGGGCCCAGGGGTACAGCAAAATCTGGGCTCTTGCTTGATGCACACAATCTGGCCTCCTCACCCTCAACGAAGCATCCATGACAATTCTTTAATTTTGTGTCATCTGGATTGGATTTTCCCGATTTCTTATGTTTCTCCTCTGTTTCTTTGGATCCAGGAACCATCTCCTAGTATTTTTTTTTTCTTCCTCTTAGATGATCATCTTCCTCGGCCTGCGATGCTCGGGCGATTTTTGGCGAGATTTCATCAAGTGTTTATTGGACATGCACCAATTCAGTGACAAGGTATGCGAGGTTAGCAGCATCCATCATCATCGGAGATTAATTGTCTTCATCAGCAAGTTAAAATCAGGTTGTTCAGTTGCATGAATCTTTCATCTTGAGGAGGTTTGTTGCTCCCATGCCATGGCAATATCCTGTGCAACCTTGACGGCTTCGGAGGAGACACCAGAGAGGCCTCTCCTTGTGAAGCCAACAGAGTAGAGCCCTGACTCTCCCTTCCAGCCGTCCGGGAATGGAACCCTGGGGTAGCCTTCCTGGGTGAAGAAGTCACTTCCCTGAGTATCAGAATAATTAAAGACTTAGATAACAAGCTTTTAATTAATTAGAATTAGAATGAAACATAAGGGGGGGTGGAGGATGATCATTTTCGTACTCCTACCTAACAACTTTCGAACTGTCAAATTAAACGTTAGAAACCGCCCTACTTTGTTTGGCATCATTATCCAACCTTTTTCAGAGACTTTTTCGGTCCAATACGCCTTTCTTTGGCCTCTAATCAAGTTATCATAAAAAAGGTTTTCCAGTCACTTTGCTAATATATGTATTTTTCCTCGTCAGAATTTTCCTTTTTTACAAACTTTTTAAGTTTGTTTTTATTAAATTTTTGTTTGGAAATAAAAAGTTACCCACTTTGGATGCACCTGCAACATATAGAAGTTGTATATCGTACCTTGAGCCACTGAGGGACGTTGCTCTGGTACCCAGTCGCCATGACCACCGCGTCAGCTGCAACACACCGCCCGTCCACGAGCTGGGCGCCACCGCGGAAGAACCTTTTGATCCCAGGCACGACCTCGATGTCGCCGGAGCGGATTCTGTCGAGCGCGCCGATGTCGAGCACCGGCGTCCGGCCCTTGGAGTTCTTGAGCTCCAACGGGCCCCTTGACGGCCGCCTGATGCCGAGCTTCTCGAGGTCGCCGAGGAACACCATGGCGAGGAGGACGAGGATCCTGTCCACGAGCCACAGCGGAAGGAACCGAAGGAGGAAGACGGCAACCGAGAACGTTGCGACACCGAGCATCTCTCGGGGTAGGACGTGCACCTTCTTGCCGAGAACGAGAAAGATCAAGTCAGCGAATTATATTTTGAAACATGGTCGTTTGTTCACCGCATGATGCGTATGCATGGTGATGGCGTGCTCACCGAGTCCCTGACGACCATGGCGGGGAGGGCATTATGGTGGCAGAGGTCGAGGCAAACCTCCATGCCGGAGTTGCCGCAGCCGACGACGAGCACGCGCTTGCCGCGGTAGGCCTCGCCGGACTTGTACTCGCAGACATGCGACACGGGACCAGCGAAGTCCTCGATGCCGTCGAAGTCTGGTACGATGCGCTCTGCGTTCTCGCCCGTTGCAACGACGAGCCACCTGCCGATGTACTCGGTGACGGCGTCCTCCCGCAACGACGAGCTAGCGGCGGAGACGTCCTCGGCGCGCACTCGCCACAGCCCAGCCGCGGCGTCGTAGCGCGCGGACGTGACAGCCTGGTTGAACCGTGGCTCGACGCCGGAGCGCGCCGCGTAGGCCTCGAGGTAGTCGACGAACTGGCTCTTGGTGGGGTACTCCGGGTAGTCGTCCGGGAAGGGCATCCCGGGGAGCTCGCAGAAGCGGCGCGGCAAGTGGAGGCGGAGGCGGTCGTAGGTGCGGCGCTGCCACAGAGAGGCGACGCAGTCGGCGCGATCGAGCACCACCGACGGCACGCCGCGCGCGTGCAGGCACGCCGCCACCGACAACCCCGCCGGACCCGCGCCGACCACGATCGGCCCGTTCACCCACACCACCTTGCTCGCCGCCGCCATGGCCTCGTTCCCCCTGGTAGCTTGCTTTCTTGCTTGCACAGCCAGTTAACAAGTTCTCTCTCCTCTTTCTGTATCGCTGTATGACAGTATTCGAGAGGGGGCGGGGAGAGAGAAAGCGGAATGAAGATTGTGTGTGGGAAGAGGAGGGGTTGCAGTCACGGGGTTTAAATAGGC
This sequence comes from Zoysia matrella, assembly GCA_001602295.1. Lineage (NCBI taxonomy): Eukaryota > Viridiplantae > Streptophyta > Magnoliopsida > Poales > Poaceae > Zoysia > Zoysia matrella. Next base: position 117,466 of record BCLG01000752.1, on the reverse strand, counting down.
GTTTCAAGGACGAAATTGACATGTACGGCACTGATGGTGTGTATATTGGCTCCAAATTTGTTACTATTTCCTGCCGCGGCATTGGCAAAAGCCGAATCTGGTTCTGATGGATGGTGCAAGCAAAGCTTATAACTATACACTGCTTTTTCATCATGCTTTCAATATAAGATCGTGCGAGACATATGAACCATGATAACGAGCATACCTAACGTACAAGGTTACAATAGTAGGCAGGGACGTGCCGACGGTACGGTAGATGTGTCTTGATGATGCATGTTTTGCTATGTCAGGATTTTCCAGGATCTGATGATATTTTTGTGTGGATGCTAGAGAGAGAGAGAGAGAGAGAGAGAGAGGGAGAGAGAGGGTTGTAATGATACTGAGATGATAAATAATGAAAAAGTAATTAAGCACACATATACACCTTTCATTCTCAAATTCCTAACATTTTAGATAAAGAGAGTTGTTTCTTTTTCTTCTTATCATTATCTCCGCGTCAGTAATTACAGAACGGACTAGTTTTTCCTCTTTACTGTGGTGGTCTGGTCTACCTATTCATCTCTTAAGACATCTATGTACTCATTGACGAGCTAAACATCGACTTGAAACATATACATATATCCATGTTAATCATCTTAACAGAACACTAATGGCGGACTCATTGGAGTTCGATCTTGAAAACCTGGTTGAGAACTTCAATTCTAGAATTAGGGATGATAAAAGGACTCGACCCATGAATACTTTCACAAATTTAATCGACCATTTTTAAATTATAGTTAAAAATTTAATAGAAATTGAGCCTCTATTCTAATCCAATTCGATCCTCACTATTTTTAGTTCATTTTCTTCGGTCAATTTTCACATCTGTCTAGTATTCATTCACTTGGGTTTCACAAAAAAAAGTTCCTAATCAATATCAACTCCGCTAGAGAAGTAGTGAACCTCACAATTCATCGACGCAGCGTCACTGTGGCATGGAGTTTGCATAAGCCGGGTATAAAGCGGTTGCATGGGCAGCCATGCATAGGTCGTGCACAGCAGTACTTCCTGACCTGACGGGCCACGGAAGAGCCGGGAGGAAAGCCACCAGCTCCCAACTTGTTAAATCAACTCCATTCCCCATCTTTTGGAGAGACGCTGCCATGCACGCACTTGTTCCCTCAGGAAGCTGCCATTAGCGTGTGCCGGCGCACTTTATTAGCGCGCCGCGGCTGCATTATATCACACATATCGAAGCTTGATCATATCCGTGGCATATTGGTAATATATTTCCTTGTTCTAAAATTATTATCGTTAGAATAATAAATGGGACAATACTCAACTTCATACCCGAACTATCGTCAAAAGCTCGATTTTAGTCTTTAACTTTCAAAAAATCCAATTAAATCCCTGAATTTTGGTTAGAAGTTCAGTTTCATACCTCATCCGACATTGCTGCATATATATGTGTAGCATGCCAACATTTCCCATGCCACATCAACATCAATTTTAGATTATAAATTTTAACTAGATTTTTCTCTCAAACCATAACTATTTTCATAACCATTTGAACCCTTATGTTTCTTATAATTAAGGCAACAAAAATCCTATAGGGTTATATTTTTCTTTTTTATTTTAAATTTCAATTTTTTTATGTATCATATATGTGCAAGTTTGATAATTTGTAAATATTTTATGTTTTTTACATTTTCATATAC
>BCLG01000752.1:85320-110380 GCA_001602295.1 Zoysia matrella | reverse complement strand
TGATGAAGACTCTGATGGATTCAGTCGATATAATGTGTCACGATGTGATGATATGCAACGTCGCATTCAAAAAGAGTCCCCTGGCCACACGGTGGGAGCTATGGCGCTGCCACGGCCAAATGATTGATGCTCCACAGGTCAATTGATCGGAGCCAGAGCTAGGGCTCCTTTTCGGAAACACAGAGAAGCAATTGGAATTATCCCCGATCGGTTCTTCTCTGATTAAACAACAGTGATACATTCTCATTGTGTAAGCCAAAAAATAGTATTTTAGAGGATCCATCAGAGCATGTTGTAACATCGCAAATTCAAATGCGGCTTATACCTACGCATACGCTACATAAACTACACCTACACAGCGACCAGTTTACGATTTCATCCCTGCTTGCATAAAAAAGTTAATCTCAGTTACTATGATTTATGTCACTGACTATTTAAATTGATCTATCGTTTTCTAAATTAGCAAGATAAAACTACTTATTATAGTTTTTCCATACCACAATCCATACGATTGAACCTTTTTCCATAAACCTCCCAATGTACACAGCAGCTTGACGTCGACCGTTGGGATCAGAAATTCGTGTTTGTCAGGAACAGCACGCGCACGCTGCACCGATGGCTCCACGGAGCCGCCACCGTCAAGATGCAGCTTTCAGCTTCACTGCGGCACTGCACAGAGCCGCAACCAAGCGTACAAACTGGAAGCGACATTCCTGCTGCTCCTACGTCTCATCATTGGTAGTACTGTCCGCCAACACGACAGAAATCCAAACGTGTTTTTGTTTGTTTTATTTCTTCACTTGTTTTGTTTTGTGGCTGCTTACTCTCAATCTGTACTCGTCCTGCATACTTGCCTGTCCATGTCCACCGTCCTTGTCAAGCCCACAGCAACAAGCTAGCCCGGTGGACGGTGGTTACGGGGGAAGTTATGTTGCTCTGCTACTTGGAGGCAACGCGTTCCAACATGTTAAAAATCATCATTTGGGAAAAAAATTGTAGTACGAGTAAATTTCACAAAGCTAAATGTTCTTTGATGAAACTATCACAAAACTACAACTTTAAGAAGATGTATCACAAAACTACACATTTTCTACATATTTGTATCATAAAAATACAAATTTAAAGATGTGTATTACAAAAATACAGATTTAAGAAGGTATCACAAAACTACAAATTTTATGAGCAGTGATTCACAGAGCTACAAACTTAAGGAGTTAATTTATCACAAAACTATAGATTTATAATTTATAAAATATGTAGTTTTATGATACTCATAAACACTAAATCTGTAGTTTTTTATACAATTCTTAAATTTATAGTTTTGCGATAAAAAATATATAAAATGTGTAGTTTTGTGATAGTTTTACCAAACCACATAGAGTCTTTTGAAATTTACTCTTGTAATATTCTAGCTAGCTTTGAATTACTCCCTCCATTCCAAAATATAAGCATTTTTAAATTTAATCAAAGTTAAATTTTTATCACTTTGACTATTAATAATGTATAATAATAATATTTTATCATATAAAAATTATATTTTTGCATTCATCATGAAATAAACTTTCATAAAAAGTATATTTTTATATTAAAATTTATGTAGTTTTCTATATATTATTAGTAGAAGTTGAAAGAATTTGACTTTATCCAAATCTAAAATCTTTATATTTTGGAATGGAGGTAATATATTATTGAAATGCCATATTTTTCTAGTTGTGTGTTGGACCGTTGGTACTTGGTGGATAAATTATTTCTAGGCATACTATAAGCATAGTTTTCTGGTAAGACAATATTTGATCGTAAGTGAAAAAAAAAATAAAACAGTCAAAGATCGAAAAGGCTGTTATTGAAGGGTTGGAACTTGAAAGGATCCGTAATGATTTAAGTACCAGCAACAGATGATGCTTTAGGACTCAAGATTTTTGAAGCACGGAGATCCTCATCTCGCATCTGAAAAATGCTGGGTGCCACCACGCCACCAACCAAAGCAGAGTGCAAACTTCGACGTGATAGTTTTATAAAACTTTTGTCATCATGGTATGGTGTGCTTCCAATCTAGAGATTGTTAACCTTGACTAGTGATCATGCCTGCTACTTTTAATTTATTAAACTTGGTGCTTAAAGAATAGCAGAAAAACCTATATGGCTAATCAAAATGATAAAGAATAAATCATGGCCGTCGTCACTTTTTATGTGCTGGTTGCAGGTCACAGCTAACGATGTCCATTGATTTATACTGTCGTGTAGAGGTATATATTACACCGTGTTTCAATCGGGTGTGAGCTGCAGCGGCATGCTGGGCACACCAGGGCCTATTTGAATCCGGTCAACTAATTATTTGCCAAGTAAAAATTAGTTAATTTCTTCTAAATAGGTGATTAATAAGGGAACTAACTTTTAATCTACCTATGGACTAATTGTTTCTAATTAGTCATCCAGATGGACTAACAGAGACTAACAATTTGTAGGTATTGTTAAATATTTAAAATACCCTTAATCTTTTTTCCAGAAACCAACTCGACTTACAAGTATAGATTAAAAATTAGTTAGAGGTGAAACAAACATTTCATTGGAGAATAGACTGACAATTAGCCTTACTTCCAAACAAGTAATAGACTAATAATTAGTCGACTATCCGACTAATAACTAGTCGGCGGAATCTGAATAGATTCTTAGAGTTTTAGAAACTTAGTTCCAATACCATTGTCGTCGCAGAAGAAATGAAGGATCAGGATGTGTATAAGTTGGTGGCTAGCCAGTGTATCTACTATGGAGATGCCATGTGGATACGGGGCCACATGACAGTGACTTTTAGATGTCACTGTAAGCATTATTACCCTGGTGATGTCAGCAATTTAACACATCATACTCATTAAGTTATCAGTAAAAAACAAATTTCGTGATGACAAACGCCTCAAAGATAATGCTGGTGCAAAGTGCTGCTGCCGGCTCCCTTCTTTCCCACCTATATGGCCCTTTTTGAATGTAGAAATTGCACAGAATCATAAAAATTTCATACAAAATAATTCAATTTCACAGGAAATTTTGTAGGAAATGAGAAAATTTGCGGTACTCTTAAGGTCCTATTCGGTTAGAGAGGAAATAAAAAATGGATTAAAGTGAAATGAGAGTGATTAAATCCACAGTAATAAATTCATTCCCTTCCAATCTCTTCTATTCCTGTTGGAAACGAACAAGCCCTAAAGGGGCCAAAAATTGGCAGTTGGATCCATGATAGCTGCGCCAAATCTTTAGGACTGGCCTGCCGCATGCTAAGATTAGCTCCTAAAGCAAGCAAGTCAAATTGTGCTTCTGGCTCGTGGATGTTGATCAGTTTGAGATAGCTTATTTCTAATTTATTCAAAAAAAAAATTGTGCAAAACAATAACTTTATTTTACAGCTTACTAGTTCAACAGATTTTCAAAATAAATTAAAAAATAGTTTATTTTTTAGTTATTTTTTTAGTTATGAAAGTAAACTGTTTTTTTTAATAAGTTGCAGCTGTGCCCAACAGGAACATGGGTAACCCTTACTTTCGATGCTTCTGGCTGTCAGCGCATCGACTTAAATGTCACAGTTCTCGCCTGCAATCTTTTGTGTTTGGTCTATAAGTCTATGACAAGTGTTTGGCAAAGAACAATCGTGTTGACTGCTACAGTTCAAGAGAGATCGAAAACGCTCAAGCTCAATATGACACGCTAAAACACAGAAATACGCGTGTTGTGATATTATCTCTTCGAGATTTCTGCCATCCGCAGAAACCAATATGTACACACACACACACACATATATATATATATATATATATATATATATATGACTGTTTCTTCCGTCATGATCTACTCCATATTATATATTGGGTCTCTACATCTTAATAATCGATGGTTAAAGATCAAAGAGGAGTAATTTTCTGCCACTAAATGAAATTCCAATCTTGATGCGTCGCTATAGCTATCACGATGGCTTCAGCTCAAAGATCCAGAAACATTAGTGGAGAAGAGGCCTGTCATTGTCAAGTACGACTGCTAAGCTCAGGAGACTGCTATTTATGTAGTATATACCGTGACTCAATTGTTGTGGTGACCATACTCCATTAATGTTTGTCCATGTGACCAAAACAGTGACTCGAGGTAGTGTCAACGTTAGAGGCTTCCCTCTTTGTGAATTTGTTCGAGATATATGCCTGGCTATAGCAATTTTCGAGGAATTCTAGTTCATACCAGAGAGTACATATTCTAGAGGAAAAAGACAATTCAACAATAGCTTTTGACTTTATGGACTTCTGCTTCAGACGATGGAGCTGGGGCAGGATGTTCACATAGCTCGTGCTTCCTAAAAAAGCAACTTATTTGAACAGCTCGTGAAAAGCTACCAAAAATATGTTGCATTTTAGTTTAGGGCAACTTGATAGGAGTATGTCTGTCGTGGATTAATGTAGTTTTTAAGAGAATGGAAAGAAATTCCAGCCGGTAGGATGTACAAAGCCGTTCAATACAACCTAGAGCTCTTAGACTCTAAACAGTAAACCATAGGTTAACTAAATTCGACGCCAACAGTCAAGATCCTAAACTCAGAAAAGAACTCGAATTAATCCAAGATTCTATTCCTAAAATTCCATCCAAACTTAGTAAAAACCTCCATCCTTAATGTAGTTCTCTTGACAGTTTCTCATTTGAATTTCAGGACTAGCAACACAATTGAAATGTGATGTAACTTGGATACACTTGATGTACCGATGATGTTTCTAGTCTAAATGTTGGTTAGGTTCATGTTATACTCTCACAGAAGTTTTACGAGTCAAAACAAATTGTATTTTTTATACTAAAACACTAGTGTGTGTGTGCGCGAGAGAGAGAGAGAGAGAGAGAGAAAGAGAGAGAGAGAGAGAGAGAGAGAGAGAGAGAGAGAGAGAGAGAGAGAGACTTTGTATAATTTTTAAAAAAATTATCATTTATTGGTGGAAGTATATTTTCCCTATATGATCGATATAGTACTTGAAATTGAAAGATTACGAGTTGATATCTTGATTAGGAGCATCAACTTTCAGTACCACACAAACAATAATCATCCTTCTGCTTTCGACAGTATATAGTATTCTTCAAATACACAACTAAATATAATATTCAATTTGTACCAGGATAGTCTTATCATCATAAGGAAAGGTAAGCGTAGCTTGGGACATCAAGCCTTCTGCCGTGGGAGGAGGGCATGTTCTAACATTCATTTCACTGATCTTCCAGGCAATTATACTTGTGAATCCATGTGGCCATACACATTCAGATGCACGCAATCATTTGTACCGATAAATGTAATGCCACAAAAAGCTATGCAGCACCATTAGGCCGCATCACCAGAACCTTGTAGCCATTTGAAGTAGCTTATTACCTTCAAGGTTTCTTAACGTGGTCTAATAGAAATTTGTTTTGCATGCTGCTTTTGCAAAGTCACAGGTCAACAGAGGGCCAAATGGAGGTCCATATTTACTACTCCCTCCTTTTAAGATTAGATTCGTTCTGGGCATTCATCATTTTATCGAAATAGATGACGTTCTCCCCATCCCAATGCAAAAAGCAGCAGGCGCTTCCACTCCTACCGCTATTCATTGCAGCACCCACCCAAACTCTCTCTCTCTCTCTCTCTCTCTCTCTCTCTCTCTCTCTACAGAAGAAAGCTGTATGTACTCTCTCACCACCGAAAGTGTTGAACCGATGAGCATAGTGCGGCTGCGATTCCATTTAAATAAAGTCTTTCGAAGACTGACGTTGGTTGTTGTGCTCGTGGGTAGAACGACATCTAAATTGAAACGGAGGCAGTAACTGTCAATTAACTATACGGAGGATTTTAGTGCCAAATAAATGAGGATCAGTGTGAAATAAACTATATCTGCTTTATTTTTACGAGGATGTACGACGTCGAGTGCGGCTGAACTCTATAACAACTAAGGTCGGAATGTGGTTCTCGCTATCCTTCCAAAAAGAAGGTAAGATATAATGTGGTCTCAAGAAATTTCAGCAATTCAACGCAATGACAAAACAACCATGTAATGGAGTACATTCATTCCAAAATATATGTATTTTTAGGTTTAAGTCAAAGTCAAATTCTTTTAACTTTGAGTAATAATATAAAATAAATAAATAATTTCTATATAAAGACTTACATTTTATAAAAGTTTGTTTCATGATGAATCTAGTAATATAATTTATATAGAATAAAATTTTATTAATTCTTTATTATTAGTTATCAAAGTTAATAAGGTTTAGCTTTGGTCAATGCTAGAAATGCTTATATTTTGAAATGGAGGGAGTATTAAGCTAGAAGAATGGGAGAGGGATGATTTCAGTGTGAGTTCAAATGCCTGCATGTGCCTTTAAATACAACCACAAGTATATGAAATTGGCCTCTATAAACTAACTTAACCATCCTCAATAAGCTCTAATAACCAAATTTGAGCAATTATTAAACTAAGCATTCAGTATCATAAAGCACTCCAAGAGCAGATTCTAGATGTAAATTGCCTCATGCATCAAGAGAATTTCGTGAAAACAAGTAATTATAAACATATCAATCCTTGTATTGTTTCTCTAAGGATGTGGGGACTAAGTCATTCCTCACACTTGGTCTCACATGTGCCAAAAGCATAACATTCTACAGAAGAATATATCATATAGATAACATATCAATATAAAGGTATGTTAAAAAAGGAAATACATATATTTATTGATGTTTACTAATTAGCTCATATATTGCCAACCCATGGATTACTATGAGGTTGGGAGTTCATCCTGTGTCAATGGTAAATAAGGGCATATGATAAAAAGCAGTGGGAGATATATATCTTGTCATGAGTGCTCTTATAACTGTCCAAGTAATTGAAAAAATTCTTGTTTGTAACACCATAAAATTTATAATTTTTAAATCTCAAACTCACACTATCACAGAAACAGTGATCAGTGATGGGTGTGTTTTCTTATTAGAGACAGGGGAAGCATGTGTCACTAAATTTATGTCACTGATGTGAAGTCACTAGAGACGGCTAAACAACCATCACTGATACTACACATTAGCAACGGTCAGAAACACATCACTGATGTCAACTCATAGTGACACATTTTCAGAAGCCCGTCTCTGATGTGGAGTCATTATAGATGCAGATTCCAAAGCCCATCTTTAATGTGGAGTCATTAGAGATGCGGATTCAAAAGTCTATCTCTAATATGGAGTCATTAGAGACGTAGATTCAAAAGCCCATCTTTGATAATAAATATGATTTTTTTAAAAAAACTATTCATTATATACTATGTGATCTATTATAGGATTTACAATATACATTAACATAGATGTTCTCTATATCAGTATTGCTGTTACATGATTTACAATATCGAGTATAAGATTTTCAAGCTGTTACATGAGATTAACTATATAAGTTACCACTGGTGATAGCTGATAAAACCATTTAGACAACGCAAAAAAATATTTTCCAAATGAGATAAAAACTACTTCCTACAGATGAATGACTATATTTTAGAAAAAAAAAATAAACAAGCTCTACCCACCCATAGTGAGTGAAATTATGTTGCCATATGCCTGTTCTGTTGTAGTGAGTGAAATCCAAGATTGCATGTGCGGTTATGACATTAAAGAAATCAGCGGCCAAGATTAAAAGAAATCTGAACGGATGGCTGAGATTCGCTGACAAAAACAATCACCGAACTGTCCGGTCCTAAGCGATTGTTTGGTGACTGTAAAAGTCTGGATTGTCCGGTGTCTGCAAAATTGCAGGTCCAGAGAAGCACCCGCTTCATCTTCTAGTGATCAGACTATCCGGTGAACCCGCCGGATTGATTGGTGTATGTTCGATTCTACAAAGTGATTGAATAGTTACCGGACTGTCTAGTGAAGGCGCCGAAATATCCGATGATCTCAAAGAATTGTAGAATCAAGGATTTTCTTTCTAGAATTCAACTATCCTCATGGAAGAACCAAATAAACACTACACTTGCCTACAAAGGGAACTCTCAAATACTTCTTTGCAAATAGATAACCCTCGAGGGGTCTATAGTTTTTACAAATCGTAATAAGATCGAGCAATAAAACCCAAACGAGAAGGCGCCAAAAAAAAAAGAATGTACAAATCCATGTTCACGATCGCGTAAGTGGAACTCTTAGAGACCGTTAGATACAGGGTTCAATGGCATGAAGCGCACAATTGCTTTAGTCATTTCTTCTAGGAGTGTGTGAATCCATATGAGCAATGTAGTCACTTTCTCCGGAGATAACACCTCCTCCGTGGTTCATATATGCAATGCATGCTCAAAAAGTTAGCTAAATGCAAGGAATTTAAAGCATGTCATGTAGATGCAAGTAAATTTAAAGACATTGCATAAAGAAACCTATTCAACGTAAAGTTTGGCCCATCTCTAGCTTGTTCACTATAAGCCCATCGCTTTGTCTTAAGATAACCAAATTACCTTCTCAAGCTCTTCCTCATGCTTATAGATATCTCAAAATAGTTATGCGTTGACTTATTTTTTTGTTTTTTTTTTTCTTTTATCTTTTTATACATGATGCATGATAGTGTAACATCTAGTCCACAAAGGAGTCCTAACTACCATGCAAGACAAGAAAAGAAAACAAGAGAAAACCTCCTTGAAGAGTAGATTGGCGTTGAAGCTCGATCGCATATGGTGGACTTGTAGAATCCTTAGTTTGCTTCAAGGTCCACCGCCTTGTCCCTTCACTTCTTTTTGGAACCCAAGAGAGTTTAGACTTTTTCTCTTGGTCCACGATCACTTTGGGAACCATATCATTTTAATTGTCCGCTTGTCATTTGGTGGTCTGAGCGGCTTTACCTTCTCCTTTCCATCCTTCGCCTTAAAGAGTTTGTAGTGCACATCTTCATATAAAAGGTTAGCGTTAGACATAATCACTACTGAAATTAAAATATTTCCATAGGGATGAAAACCTAGGGAAAGGATGAAAAATGGTAGGGAACATTTTTCCCTAGAAACTCCCCTAGGGAAACATCTCTAAGGAGCAATTCGACGGGAAAAGATTAATGTCCTACAGTTTTCAAACAAAACGGTAGGGAAAGCTGAACTTTCCCTATGAAGCTTCGTTCCTAGGGAAAACTTATGGGCCCACTTAAAAAATAAAAAAGTTCAGGCGCCCAAGCCCATGCTACCATGCCGACACTGGTCCACTTCTGGCCCGACTCACCTCTTGCGGCACCGTTGCATATGCTTGCTCGCTTGCTGCGCCGCCCGCGGTTGCCGCCGTCTGCAAAAGAAAAGAGAAGAAAAATCCGTTGAACGCCGTCGGCCCTCTCTGTTGCTGTCGTCCCATCCCCAGGACGCCGCTGCCCCACTCAACACTGCTGCCGACCCTGCTGGACGCCACCCCCTCCACTGGCCCCGCTCGACGCCGTCAGCTGCCCCACTGGATGCCCCCGCCGGTTGGCCCGCCTGGATGCTGCCGCCCCTTGCTGCTCCTGCCGATCGGCCCTGCTTGGCATCGCAGCTCCTCGTTGCTCCTGCCGACCGGCCCCGCTGGGCACCGTAGCCCCTTGCTGTTGCTGTCGGTCGGCCCGTTGGACGTCGCCGCCCCGTTCATCACCACCGTCTGGCGCCGCTACCCCTTGTCGTTTCTGCCCGCCACACTTGACACTGCTGCGCCTGCTCGACACCGACCTGCTGGACGCCGCCTCCTTGGCCGCCTGCCGCAGAGAGATGAGAGAAGAGAGAGTCAGTGAGGAAATGGGGAGGAGAGAGGAGAGAAGAAAAAGTGCCAGCGCATTTCGATTTGGAGTGTGACAGAGAGAGAATGGGGACATCAGATATTTGAAATTGGGGAGGAGAGAGTTTCTATTCACAGTTCTAGGGGAAGATTTGATTTCCCTAGCAAAACTAAAATTTTGTAGGGACAGTTTTAACTTTCCTTAGGAGCTCAGGTAAAGTCATAGGGAAACAACAATTTTCCCAACGGTTTTCATACTACCATAGGGAAACTTTATTTCCCTAGGGTTCAGGAAAAAACTCTAGGGAAAGCTCCAGCTTCCTAGGGAAAGTAGAGGATTCTAGTAGTGAATCTTAGGCTCGCTCACCTTACGACAATCCTTGGAGCGGTGTCCATCACGGCAGCACTTCTCACAATAGGAGTTATCTGCCATAAGCGGGTCTATCTAAGCGGGGATCTCATCTTTGTTGCCAATGATGTTGATAGAGGAAAGATACAATCTTAGACTCTTGTGGTTGTGGTTGTTGACAAGGTTACGGCTTAGGTTTTCTTTTTAAATTTGTCTTCCTCTAGTAAGCCGCTCAAAAGCATCCGTCACGGCCTCTCTCCTCCTTGAGCTTCGTGTACTCCTTCAAAATAGATGGTTCAAGAGAAGTACTCTCCTCAGAGAGAGCTAGATTACAAGAATTAGAAGCTTTATTTAAATGCTTAGGAGAGTTAAAGAGAGAGTCAAGATCAAAAGCCTCATAAGTGAGGACCAATGCCTTATGCTTCTCACTTATTTCTACGTGCTTCTCCTTGAGAAACTCATAAGAATTACGTACAACACCATGAGAGTGCTTTAGGGTATTGAGCTCAGCCTCAAGATCCTGAACTTAAAATACCGCTACTTTGTGCTCTTTGGTCACCACCTCAATCTTCTTGTTCTTCTAGATGATCGTCTTGTTGACCTTCTCAAGAAAGAGGACTAGATTGTTGTAGCTAGCTCAATCTTCCTCATCATCATAGTCCTCTTCTCCATCAAGATCATCATTTTCATTCACATAGCCCTCACAAGTTTGGGCCATCAAGCAAAGTGGTGGTGGTAGCTCATTGGAGGAGCTCGCAATAGCAATACCCGCAAACTCTTCTTCACTAGAAGAGAAAGAGTCCGAATCATCATCATCGGTGAGCCACTCACCAACGATGTAAGCCTTGTGCAGAGACTTCTTCTCCTTTCTCTTGCTCTTCTCTTTGATGAAGAATTTCTTCTTGAATTTCCTTTTAGGCTTGTGTTCTTCGTCCTCACTCTCACTTGATACTTTCTTCTTGCTCTCCTTCTTGGGCTTGGGACACTTCTTAGCGAAATGGCCTTTTTTGTCACAATTGAAACACCCGGAGTTCCGCTTTGAGGATGAAGGTCTTCCTTTGCAAATTAGCTTCTTCATTAAGAGCACAAGGTCCTTATTGTCGCTCTCATCATCCTCATCCTCTTTCACCTTCTTTTTTTTCTTGGTCTTGCCATGAGAAGATTCTTCCACTTGAAGGGCAAGATTCTTGGGCAATTGAGTGCCGGTGGAGGTGCCCAACATATACCCCTCAGGCCATGAGCTTGCCAAGCATGACGTCCACGGTGAGAGTAGCCAAGTTAGCTTAAAAGAGACATGTGACAATGGCATTGTAGCTTGGCGACAGCAACCTTAAGAGCTTTCTCATGATCTCAACATATTCAATTTTGCTCTTGAGGCCCAAGCGTTGGTCTCCTCTACCACTACTTGCAAACAAGAGTAAATATCGTTAGCTTTTTTATGAGGCAACATAGTGATAGAATCATATTTGTTCTTAATAACATAGTAATGCTCTTTCTTAGCTTCGGCGGAGCTCTCATGTATATTTTGCAATTGAGACCAAATTTCATGAGCGGTGCAAGAAGCATTAATTATAGAAAACACATTCTTAGAAATGCACCCAAAAATAGCATTCTTGGCCTTTGCATTAAACTTGATAAAGATAGGATCAAGTATCTCATTCTTATTTGTAGAGTTTTAGGTCATTTGCCACGCTTTCCTATCGATAGACTTTAGATAGGCTTGCATGCAAGCCTTCTAATATGAGTAATTGTCCCCATCAAATACGAGCGGATTCTCCAACCCGTTCGACATCCTTACTCAAGGTGGTGAAGCTCGAAAATGAGCACTTGACTCTGATACCACTTGTAAGGATCAATAACACCAAGAAGAGGTTGAATCGGTGGACTTATAGAACTAAATTTGTTACAAACTTAAACTATGAGACTCAATCAAAACAAAAGCAATCCTATATAATCCTAAAAGGTCAAGACTCCTAACAATGCTAGTGAAAAGTAAAGACAACAAGCAAGCACTAGCACTAACAAGAGTAATCACAAAGCAACCTAGCAACTCTACTCAACAATATAAAATGCTAAAAGTAAAGAGAGAGTCAAGAGAATGCTCAGTGATTTTTCTCGAGGTCTCAGAAGGTAGGCACCTTCCCCTAATCCTCGTTGAATCACTCCCGTCGGAGTCATAGATCCTCCCATCGTTCTCGAAACGATGCTCACAGGGGTACACTTTACTCCCAGAGTGAAGACACCGGCGGCCCGACTGTCGCACACAATACTCAATTGCTAGCACAAGCCTCCAAGGTTCGGGCGCTCACTCTTAGTGTCTCTTTTGAGCGGGGGTCCTGAAACTGCGTACAAACTTGACGTCGTCTACCACAATCTCCTTGAAAGCTCGAACACCGACTACTATCTAGCCTAGGCTGTCAAGACCAAGAGTAATAGGCAAAGATCACTCCTCTTCAATGAATGCTCCCTATCACTCTCCTACTAGCACCAAAGATCTTCAATTTTGTCTTGTGCTCCCTTGATCGTGTCCCTTGAATTCTCACAAGTTTGCTCTAGCAATTCAGACCTCAGACACCCGACAAAACACCCCCTCCACGGTTTAAAAAGGCTCCAAGCCCAGAAACAACCGTTGGAACGTCATCTCATAAAGTTGTCTGCTTTATTCAATCACTGGACTGTTCGGTGACTTGTCTTCTCGCAGACTAGGGAAACACCCTCTCTGAAATCCATTCCATGTGACACCGGACTGTCCGGTGCATACCTTCACCGAACTGTCCAGTGACCTTCTCTTTTGGACTTCTAGAGACACCTCTTCTAGACTTCAGCTTCTAGCTCACCAGACTGTCCAGTCACTTCTTTACCTCAACTCCAGAGAGCACCTCTCTCTGGACTGGCTCTTCTAAGGCTCACCGAACTGTTTGGTGACCGCATTTTTAGCAGAACTTGAGCTTCGGTCTTCAACTTCACTTTCTCTGTCATCTTCAGTGCTTTCTGAGGTAACTAAGGAGCATTCAAACCCTCTAACACTTATATGACAGGAGACGAATAACTTGACCCCCTTTAATTGTACCGATATTCTTATGGACTCTCAAGCTAGTCCTTAGCCTTAGTCATTCGAAGCCCGAAATTCCTCTTTTTGGGATCGTCCTTTAAGTGATTTATAATTTCCTTTTTATTATTTAGAATAATTCACATCGCCAAATTAAAAGTTTAGGGTGTGACATACTACCAACCTTAATAGGAATCTCACCTCGAGATTTTGTAAGGTAGGGGTTCGATGGTTTGCATTAATAGGCATCCATTTGATAATATATTGATGAGGGTTCAGGGTTCACAAACAAAGAAGCATTGTTTTGTTTTATTTATTTATTTGCATCTATGAAGAGGTATGATCAAGGAAAGGGTGCGCACAACACACATGTAACTCGGATTGATCTTCTAATGCTTCCTTTGCTCCTTGGGTCCGAATGATTTGGAGAGGTCTTCGATAATAAGGTCTTGCATTTTGAGTTGTTACCATTGATGATGAGCTTCATGTTGAAAAAAGATAGGCAAGAGGATTCAAACAAGCAAACACACAAGCAAACATATCAACAATACATGCTGATGTGGAGGCCTTCATTTGCAGTTCTCTTGTGATGAAATTTTCTTCTTCTGGTAAGAAAGTCTTCAGCGGTAAATCTTATTCTTGCCTTCTGCTGTCACGATGGTTCTTCTTATGTTGATCATCTTGCCAAAAGTGCAACAAAGGGTTTGAGTGGCTCAAGCACAAGTTACGACTCGGTCGCACAATTTTGGCACAATCAAACAATCAACGAGACTACAACGAATACTTACACTAATTTGGGACACTTAGATTAAGTTTGATGGAGAGCTCCAGAAGAAGGTAATTACCTACCAACTAATGGTAGGGCAAAACACAAAACACTTTATTTTGAAAGAAAAAGGAAATAATTAATCAAGAAAATGATAGAGAGACAAAGGGTTTATAAATATAGTTTCGAATTCATCCATTTCTATCTAGGCTTGCGTCCTACAGTCAACACAGCTCTTGTACCAAATCTGCCACACCCGATTTTAATACTAAAATCAAGAGCACCTTTATGTGTGCCAAGGATTCAAATGTCACATATAAAGCGACTTTATTAATGGTAAAACAGAACAATGTCTCGATAAAAAAGAAAAAATGATTATGAAATGCAGTGGAAAAGTAACTAAGCATAGTGCAGCTTCCACAGGCAGTCGACCGGAGAGACGGCACGTCTAGACTTCAGCTCCTGCGTCTTCAATGTTCTCTCAAACTTTTATTTCAATCAAGCAGCATTTATAAAGGCAATGTTAAGTACGAGATGTACTTAGTAAGTGTGGGAAAAGATGACATGTGACAATAAGCAAGGATAGGCTATATATGGCTTCTTTGCACAAACTTACAATAGAGACACACTTCTTATTAAGTACTTAGTTACAAAGTGATAAGCATCCCGCACGATCGTATCAACAAAAGTGCCTACAGCCTACCCGGCTGCATCACCAACATAATAACCGAGCACAATCTCTCACTGTGATCCACTAAACCAAACTATAACCAAATCCCACTAATCATGTGAGGATCTATGCGATGCTCATGATTGTGAGCATGGCTGTCATAACAGTTTTAACTCAGTAGAGGTTGTACACATTCCCCACGATAAGTGATTTCATCTCCTATTTCCAGGTGACTAAAGAATTTCCATCTTGCCTGTGCCAGCTGTGCACTCGCACACTTCCTTTAGTGTGAAGGATAAGAGATCACTTTAAGGCTTTTCTATTGCTTCCTGTAGCTTGTACGTCCCACTAAAGTTTCACCCGCCAAAAACTAACTATAACCTGAGAGGCCCCATCTTATGCCAAATGGTTCTTGGGAGTAGCCCTCTCTTCCCCACATATCTCGCTCCAGGCAGATCCAAGTCTACCCGGCTTTCCTTGCACCTCCGGTTGATACGCATAGAACTGGTCTCCACCTCTTACTAAGCTAGGCCACGCCCATTTTTGGCTCGTGGTTGTACAGTACACATGGATGGACCGGTGGTCGCTCCACGAACCAATCCTTAGATTTAAAAAGATAAATATATCAAGGGACACTGCCGGTAACCTCGCACACAACTCTACACCAACTAGATCACCGAAATCCCTAATCTTCAGATTGCTATTAAATAACTCATTAATCCTCATGAAGCAAGTATAATAAATTAATCAATTTTAACATTAATCCATCTCGACAACAGCAGAGCTAAGCATTTAATCTACCCAACAGCAAGGTAAATTAGGGCGACAAGGCATAATAAGGAAGGACTATGTAAAAACCCTAATCATAGGTGCACAATCAATTTGATACAAACATGCAACTACAAGATAGATGTTTTGTGAAATAGGTACAAGATGGTCAAGAACACCGGCTTTTGTAATAGTATTGATGCTCAATGATATCCAAGCTCTTTATTTTGAAAGTCCTCGTGCTACGAATTCAATGCATATTCATCTAAACGTGTAGGCAAAACAGACAAGGAAACACAATTCAATCACAACTATGCATATAACAGAAGAAAATCAACAGGATAATGTCATGAATGCATAGGTTATGTTGCCATGGTCATTTTAGCACAAGAATCACTTAAATTGGAGTTACGGTTGAAAAATTATGATGTTTATAAGGTTTCAAGGACTAAATTGAAATTAAAATTAAGTTATGAGGAGTTAGGTGCAAATTATCAAATTGGAACAGTAAGGTATATGAATTTATAAACTTTAGTTTTTAAAATGGATTTATTAATTAATAGAGAGTATCTACTAAAGTTATAAGGGCTTTTTTATTGAAAAGGGTATTATTATTATTATCAGCACAATGAAATTATTATTAGCAATATTATTATTACTCTTAGTATGATTAGTATTACTATTGGTATTAGAATTTATAAATTCATAAATACTATTATTAGCATGGTTATTGTCAACATCGTAAATATTGTCACTATATTAATTATTATCATCATCATTATTATTATTATTTTATTAGTATAATAATGTTATTATATTAGTACTATCATTACTATCATAATGTTGATTTTTATGACAATTATTAATATTATTATAATTTATTGATATCAATAATATATAATTATCAGAAACATTTTACTGTTACTACTAAGATTAGTATTATAATTATTTGTGTTACTACTAACATTATATTTATTATTGTATTTAATAATAGGTATCATTATTAAAATATACTTACTATTGCACTATTATTATTATTTATCAAATAATTATTACTATTATTAAGGAAAATATATTATTATTACTATTATTAATATTATTAATGGGGTTAATCTGTAATTATTACTTCTGAATTCTATTTATCCTTAGTTAAAAAAATAAGTTGACGTTATCATGAGGTCATGTCGATGCATTAAAGGGTGTTTTATTTATTTTTACATTGGAAATCCTTGGATTAATCTGGAGCATCGATTTCAACTTGAATGGATCGGATATTAAATAATAAAAAGGAGGGGGGCTGCTCTAATCTGGGTCGTTGGCCGAGATCCAACGGCCTAGAGGGCCCCGCGGCTAGGCGGCTGGCAGCCAAACGGCTACGGGCTGCCGCGGCCATGGCCGAGCATTGGCGAGCTCGGTCCCTTGCGCTCTGGTGCACGGGTTCTAACGGGGAAAGGGGAAAAATGGAGAGGGTGATAGGGGTTGAGGTGCCTGATATTTCGGTGAGGTGATAACTATCGATTTGCTGGAGTCGACCCTCACGATCCGACTACAAACAAACAGATCGTATACGCCTTAGCAATCGCAGAACCAACTCCGAATAGTACCTCTCTGGAACAGCAAGATCAACCTGATTATAAAGATCAATTCCTGAAAGCAATCGGAGAACAAGCAAGAACAAGATAGACAAACTAAAATCTCTCAAAGGTGGGTTCTCAAAAGCTGTCTAACAGGTTGACACAACTGAAGATCAGAAAGTTTTCATATGAGCTAAACTATAAAAAAAAGCTTAAATATTTTGGTGACGGCTGGGGCCTTTAAATAGGGGTAAGGACAACCACAGGGGTGCTGGGGTCGTCCTCAAACCCTAAGAAGCGCCCCTCATATGCTCAACTTGATACACGGACCAACAGCCCAAGTTTGGGTGTCGCAGCACCTTCTGTTTTCAAATGACGATTGGCACTGACTCTATTATGCTATGAAGACCATGCTAGATCCGTTGGAAAGTAGACGTGAGGAGCTTTCCAACAAGCACTTGCACATCAAAATCGGAGTTCGTTTGAAGTCGTGGTGGTCATCACAAACTGGTGCTGTTCAAGAGTCCGAGACCTTCCTGCAAGACTCCCCTTACATTTAGGTCCTCTCCATTATTCATAAGTAGAATCACATAATTGATCTCATGTGCACAGGCTCGAGTGATTGGTCTATCAATGGTTGGAATAGAAGGTGTGGTGTTCTCATCATCCTCCTCTTCTTGAATTGAAGTCGTCCTCGACGAAATCTCTTCTTCTTCATCTACATATGGCTTCAAATCTGCAACATTAAAAGTAGAAGAAACACCATATTCTGCAGGTAGATCAAGTTTGTAAGCATTATCATTAATTTTGCGCAATATTCTGAACGGACCATTAGCACGAGGCATCAGCTTAGACTTGCGCAAATTAGAAAAATGATCCTTCCTTAAGTGTACCCAAACTAAATCACCTGGTTCAAAAGTAATGAGCTTCCTTTCTTTACTACCAGCAACTTGATTCTTTGCATTTGTGTGTGCAATGTTCTGTTTTGTTTGCTTATGTATTTTTAGCATGAATTGGGCACGTTTCTCAGCATCAAAATTAACTTTATCAAAAGGTGGAATAGATATCAAATCAATTGGTGCTAAAGGAATAAAACC
The DNA here is from genome assembly GCA_001602295.1 of Zoysia matrella. NCBI lineage: Eukaryota > Viridiplantae > Streptophyta > Magnoliopsida > Poales > Poaceae > Zoysia > Zoysia matrella. The sequence goes on along the minus strand of BCLG01000752.1, from coordinate 92,377 downwards.
ATATACAATCTGAAAAGGGCACATGTGTGTGGTAGAGTGTATAGAACGATTGTAGGCAAACTCAACATGAGGCAAACAATCTTCCCAAAGTTTTAGATTTGTTTTTAGAAAAACCCTAAGCACGGTAGATAAAGTTCTATTAACTACCTTAGTGTGACCATCAGTTTGGGGATGACATGTGGTGCTGAAAAGTAACTTCGTCTCCAATTTGCTCCATAGAGTTCTCCAAAAGTGGCTAAGAAATTTTGTATCATGATCTGAAACTATTGTATTTGGCACCCCATGTAAGCGAACAACTTCGCGAAAGAACAAATCAGCAACGTTAGTCGCATCATCACTCTTATGATAAGGAATGAAGTGAGTCATTTTGGAGAATCTGTCAACAACTACAAAGATGTTGTCTCACCCCTTCTTAGTTCTAGGCAGTCCTAAAACAAAATCCATCAAAATATTCTCCCAAGGAGCAGTAGGGATGGGAAGAGAACTGTACAAACTGTGGAGGTTGATTCATGTCTTAGCTTTGTGACAAGCGGTGCAATGAGCGACAAATCTTTCCACATCATGTCGCATCTTCGGCAAAAAAAAAATGATCTACAAGAATATCCTCCGTCTTCTTAACACCAAAATGTCCCATGAGTCCACCTCCATGTGCTTTCTGTAACAGCAAAAGGCGAATCGAACTAGCTGAATGCATAGCTAGTTAGCACGAAACAAAAATCCATCAAGCATAAAGTATTTTCCCCATGTTCTTCCCTCTTTGCAATTCAAAATAATGTCTTTAAAATCAGGGTCAAGACAATACTGGTCCTTCACAGTTTGCAGCTCAAAAATTTTGAAACCCAATTGTGAGAGCATAGTGTAGCGACGAGATAAAGCATCAGCAATCACATTTTCTTTCCCTTTCTTATGTTGGATAACATAAGGAAAAGACTATGAATTCCACCTATTTAGCATGCCTACGATTCAGATTTGATTGGTTACGAATGTGTTTCAAAGATTTATGATCCGAATGAATAATGAATTCCTTAGGCCACAAGTAGTGCTGCCATGTTTGAAAAGTTCGAACCAGCGCAAAAAGTTCTTTATCATAAGTGGAATAGTTCAAACTGGCGTCGTTTAATTTTTCGCTAAAATATGCTACCAGTTTTCCTTCATGCAACAAAACGCCCTCTAATCTAATTCCACTAGCATCACATTCGAGCTCAAACATCTTAGTGAAATCAGAGAGCTGAAGTAAGGGCGCATGAGTCAACTTATCTTTTAAAATCAGGAAGGCTTCTTTTTGTGCTGGACCCCAAGAGAAGGGACCACCCTTTTTCATGAGTTCATTTAGCGAAGCAGCGATGGTGCTGAAATCACGAACAAACCGACGATAGAATCCCGCAAGTCCAAGGAAACTCCGAATCTGTGTCACGGTGGTGGGAGATGGCCAGCTTTGTATTGCCTTCAATCTTGGCGCTATCAACTTCAATACCCTGTGCTGTAACAACCTAGCAAAGAAAAAAACACGGTCTATGCAGAAGCTACACTTAGCCAAGTTCTCGAAAAGAAGTGCAGTGCGCAAAGCATTAAAAACAGCACGCAAATGGTCCAAATGGTCCTCTAAACACTTGCTATAGATCAGAATATCATCAAAATAAACAACCACAAACTCTCGCAAAACTTCGTTCATTAATCTCATGAAAGTGCTGGGAGCATTAATCAATCAAAAAGGCATGACCATCCATTCATATAAACCAAATTTTGTTTTAAAGGTTGTTTTCCATTCATCTCCCAACTTCATGCGAATCTGTTGATACCCACCACGCAAATTAACTTTAGAGAACAGAATGGCGCCACTTAGCTCATCAAGCATATCATCTAACCTTGGTATAGGGTGACGATAGCGAATTGTTATGTTATTAATGGCACGACAATCGACACACATGCGCCATGAGCCACCCTTCTTGGGCACTAACAAAACAGGAACAGCACAAGAACTAAGAGACTCACAAATGTATCCTTTATTAAGCAATTCTTGTACTTGACGCTGAATTTCTTTTGTTTCCTCTGGGTTAGTGCGGTATGGCGCGCGGTTCAGCAACGATGCCCCTGGAATTAAATCAATCTGGTGTTCAATGCCACAAAGAGGAGGAAGACTAGCAGGGACATCATTCAAAAAAACATCGGAGAAGTCCTGCAAAAGCTTAGTAACAGCAGGTGGTACAACAACAAGCGGCACATCATCAAGTGAGAACAACACATGTGTACACATGAGAGCATAGTAAGGAAGACTAGCATCATTGCACTCATCAAGATCAGCATGTGTGGCTAGCAAAACAGGAGCTTTTAGTTTAATTTCTTTTTGCACAATCTGCAGTTCACTATGTTTTTTCTCTCTGTTTGCTCTAGCAAGTTCATCCTTAATTATCTATTCTGGAGACATAGGGTGCAAAATAATTTTCTTGCCCTTAAAGGTGAGTGAGTATCGGTTCGTGCGGCCATGGTGCACACAATCAGTATCGTATTGCCTTGGTCTACCAAGCAGCAAAGAGCATGCTTGCATTGGAACAACATCACAATCAACAGAATCATGATACGAACCCATAGCAATGTGGATATGTACAGAGTGTGTCACCTTCATCTTACCACCTTGGTTGAGCCATTGAATGTGATAGGGATGGGGATGCGGTCGAGTCTGGAGAGCGAGTTTCTCGATCATATCTGTGCTTGCCAAGTTGTTACAGCTTCCCCCATCAATGATGATGCGAATAGACCTCTCTTGAATGATGCCTTTAGTGTGGAACAGATTGTGTCATTGGTTTTGTTCTTGTGGAGCGACCTGCTTACTGAGGACATGTTGTACAACAAGGCTCAAATACTTGTCAGCACCATTAGCAGCGACATGTTCTTCGTCCTGTCCTGAAATGTTAGTGACAAGCATAGCAAATGTGTCTTCATCAAAATCGTTAGCTGAAGAATACTCACCATCGTCATGAATAATTAGGACACACTTGTTTGGACAGTCCCATATGACATGTCCATAGCCCTTGCAGCGATGACATTGTATGTCTTTTGTGCGTCCTGTGGAGACAACAGAGGTACTAGGTGCTAGATTACCTAGAGGAGGTTTGGTCGTTGTTGGAGTGGACAAATGTGGTGCAGAGACTCGTGTTTTGTTGCTGGCTGGAGATGGTGATGCCGACTGTGAAGAAGCAGTCGACGGTGTGAATGGCTTGAACGTTGTGGTTTGTCCTGTAAAAGAGTTAGCTCGTGTCTTTGGCGTCCCTGCTCTTGACGTTCAGTTTTACAAGCAAGATGGAATAAACGCGTGATATTGTTATAGTCATAGAAATCAAGAATATCCTGAATGTCACGGTTTAGTCCACCCAAAAAACGTGACATTGCCGCATTATCATTTTCAACTAAGCCACAACGAAGCATACCAGTCTGTAGGTCCTGAAAATACTCCTCAACAGATTTTGTTCCTTGATTCAACCGCTGCAGTTTATTAAGCATATCTCTAGCATAGTATGAGGGAACAAATCTATGACGCATGGGTGCTTTCAATGCCTCCCAAGTGGTGGGGAGGTTATTAGGATGTTTGCTGCAATGTTCACGCCACCAAATGGAAGCAAAAACTGTAAACTCACTAGTAGCAGCCCTAACTTGTGACACAGTGGGAACAACATGGCATGCAAATTTTTTATCAACAACAATTTTCCAATCAAGGTAAGCATCAGGATTATATTTGCCATTAAATAGAGGTATAGAGAATTTCACATTAGCAAATGAATCATCCTGATTACGTACCACATGACGGTTGTTTTGCTGAGGTTGTCCACTCTGATTTGCATTCTGGCAATGACGTTCTTGATGGTTGTTATTGCGGGGAAGATCTTCTTGCTCTGTATCATCACAATAATTAGCCTCTGTTTGTTCATCAACCTCACTATGGGCAGCTTGTTGTTGGGTGACATTTGCAATTTGTAGGGATAGTTCCTCAAGCCACTCCATAATTGCGGCCAGGTTGGCGTTGGTGGTGGCTTGTGCTGTCTTCATTTCAGTAAGAGTGATACATGTTTCAACTTGACTAGTTTTCAATGTACCAATGCGTTCATTTGTTACATGAATATCTTCTGCTAACCCATCGAATTGCAGCCGTACTTGCCGCTCAAACTGCATGATGATATCCCTGGTATGAGGAGAATGTGAATACGTCTTGTTCAACTCCTCCGTAGGTCCTGCCATTGTTAGCAACAAAGGAGAGAAACAAATGTGTGCTCTGCAACTAGTAGGATGTGGATCACTCGGTGAAAACCAGTATCAAGTTCTTACAAGTTCTTACGATACAAGGAAGTGTGACTTGCAGCCAACGGTGTCAACCAGTGGAGATTGGTGGAGCGATTTCCAGGGACACAAACTCTATTTGTAGTAGAAATCTGTAGAGTTAGGGTAGTTTAACTTTGTAGCAAGGTTAGCACAATCAATTCAGCAAATGCAATGTTGAATAAGTGCTCAAAATATCAGTACGAGTTGCTGCAACAAAGTTGAAACATAGCAAATGGTGCACTAAGAAAAACGTGACTTAGATGCAAGCAACGGAAAGATTCTCACACCAAGTACTAGGAGAGACGTTAGTTGACTACACAAGGCAGGGTACAAATTCCTACCCTAAGTAGTATGCAACAACTAGTCTCAAACGATGAATGAGTGTTCTTTATTTTTCAGATAGCTGATGTTAGAGCTCTTTTGTGATTGCGACGCGCTTAGGTGGAATTTTTTGGTAAGTGTGGATCCGTTGAAAAGATAACGCGGAGATCTTTCCAGATTGTGTAAAACGTTACAAACAAACAACAGATCACGGAGATATGGTTGTTTCCTTCTGCAACAAATCTGGTAACCGAATCTGTTATTTCCAACAAATTTGGATCTAGATTGATTTCGTGCATTGCACCCTGATTATAGAGGATTGTTTCTTGATTTTTCTTGATTGTTTCCAGATTTCGTGAGATCAAGGTTTAAGGATTTGTTTTTTATTCTTTCTATTTTTTATAGATTGCATCCAGATTTTTGCCAAAGAAAAAAGTTGTGTTTCGAATATGGAAAGTTGAACAAGATGATTATAAAAAGTAAATATATGGTTGAAACAGCAACTCTAACCGATGCAATGCAGCACAAACTCAACAAAGCAAAATACTAAAAAGAAGATGCAAAGGCCAAAAGGTCTAGGATAGCAGGAACAAATCAAATATTTTTTTTGGCTTTTATGTGGACAGTAGGAATATGATTGAAACTACAAATGAGAGGGGATAAATCTCACTGAGCAACCTGAAATCTGATACCACTTGATAGGGTTTGAGGTGCTCGATCTTTCGGTGAGGTGATAACTATCGATTTGCTAGAGTCGACTCTCACGATCCCACTACAAATGAACAGGTCATGTGCGCCTTAGCAATCGCAGAACCAACTTCGAATGGTTATTGATCTCACCGGAACAACCAAATCAACCTAATCACGAAGATCAATTCCTGCAAGCAATCGAAGAACAAGCAAGAACAAGATAGACAAACTGAAATCTCTCAAATGTGGGGTTCTCAAAAGCTGTCGAACAGGTAGTCGTTGGACACAACTAAAGATAAGAAAGTTTGCATATGAGCTAAACTATAACAAAAAAAACTCAAGTGTTTTGGTGGTGGCTGGGGGCCTTTAAATAGGGGTAAGGACGACCACAGGGGTGCTGGGGTCTTCCTCAAACCCTAAGACGCGCTTCTGATGGGTTCAACTTGATACACAGGCCAACGGCCCAAGTTTGGGTGTCGCATCACCTTCTTTTTTCAAATGACGGTTGGCACCAACTCCGTTATGCTATGAAGACCAGGCTATATCCGTTGGAAAGTAGACGTGAAGAGCTTTCCAACAAGGACTTGCACATCAAAATCGGAGTTCGTTTGAAGTCGTGGTGGTCATCACAAACTGGTGCTGTTCTGAGACCTTCCTGCAGGACTCCCCATGCATTTGAGACCTCTCCATTATTCATAAGTTGAATCACATAATTGATCTCATGTGCACGGACTCGAGTGATTGGTCCATCAATGGTTGGAATGGAAGGTGTGGTGTCCTCATCAGAGAGCGATGCTGGGATTATTACCAAGGGGCCGATCAATGACAAGGAAGGCTCGGACAGGGGGCACGATGATGTGGGGGCTAGACCGGTAGTCAGACTCGATGAGGAGGGTCTCGGCAGGGGTGGCAGCTGCCGAGATGGCATCCTTGTGGTGGTGCGATTTGGGGGGGCTCGGGCTCCTTTGGCGGATGGGGCAAAGGGTAGCGGCTTGGGAGATCGGAGCTCGGTTGGGAGATCGGTAGGAGACTGGCGGCTGTGGCTTGGTTTGTTGGGGTCGGCCGAAAGAAGGGGTTGATGTGGTGGGGCCCGCTGGTCAGTGACAGAAAGAGAGAGGGGAGGGTGGCTCGGCCTGGTGGCTGCTTGGGCTGAGAGAGGGGAAAAGGATGGGAGGGTTGGCTGTCGGCCCAGGTCAGGGAATCTTTCTTTTTTTTTCCTTTTCTATTTCACTTTTAATTCTTTTATTATATTATTATATTATCAGATATTAGATTATTTAAAAATGATGATAGAATTCAACATAATATTTTGTGATAAATGCACTTTACTTTACTTTATTCGAAAGCTTTCAAATAGAATCAAATTTCACAATATGATCATGTTTTCAAGACATATTTTCGAAAATCAAAATTTTGAGGAAACATCCCTTTTTCAAATCAAATAAAATTGCTTTAAAAATAACAAAATCATTTTATTAAACAAAACATTAAATCTTTATTTTCAAGGAAATTTTAAATACATTTGAATTTCAAAATAAAATAAATGGATCAATAAACAAAATCTTTTAAATAATTAGTAATTTTACTTTTTATGATTGCAAAAGGTTCACATCCCCAAATTAGAAAATTTGGAGTGTGACATTTCCCTACTGTATCTACTCAAAACAAAAAAAAATAGGACACAATTTTGTTCCTTGAGTTTCTCAGAGGATACAACAAACTAATGGACATCTGC
>BCLG01000752.1:17501-81373 GCA_001602295.1 Zoysia matrella | reverse complement strand
ATCAAGGTAAAACAGTCCTGTTAGGTAGGGCGGCCGCCCTACCTTGCCCTATTGGTAGATCCGCCTCAGGGTGGGAGTCTGGTTACCGAAGTACATACATCTTTTTGTTTTAACTGGGCTTATTGATGTGGCACCGCCACAGCGTCTGCACTAGTTGTGCCTGCCTGATGTACTGCCTCTGAATTTTGTTTTTTGGATACGGCGTATTTTACTAGTTGGGACAGTTTCATCTGCATGGACATTTCGTTTGCACCATCTTCGTAGCATTCCGTTTATAGCATGGTGTGGATGGACTTGCCCTGTGCAAAATCTGTAGCCTTTTTTTCTCTAACACGTAGGAGAGCAAAATTCTGTAGCCTGCTCTATGAGTTACCCATTTTCTACTGCATTTTCTTAGTGATGTTAATGTTCGCTTGAAATTATTAAGCTTCTAACATCTGTTGGCAGCAGACAACGTTGGGATAAGGAGGTGCTTGCATTCCTTCTTCTGTGGAGTTGCATTCGTGGTGTTTTTTCTTCCTTCCAGTAAGTTATGCTATCGTGCTTTTATTATTTCTTTTGCTTCTATACCTTAGAGTATAATTATTAGGTCTGTTATGTGGAATTAGATTGATTTCATGCATAGGTTTTGATTGGTAACTAATCATTCCTGTAAGTGCTCTTAAGCATTGATTGGATACCCCTTTATAACTTTTCCAGTAAAAGAATTGGAACCTGTTTGTCATGTTGGAGAGTTTCTTCTAAATATAAAGTACACGGTGGCTGCAGAAATGAGAAAAGCTTTGCGATTGATTATGAAATGTTGTTTGTGATTCCAGGAGGGGAGGTTGTACCAGAATATAGAGCCTTTTTTTTTAGGGGCAATCGCAAAACAGGTCCTGTTTTAGAGTCTAATTCTGAAAATGGTTCACTTTTTGAGACTTTGCAAAATCAGTCCACTTTTTTGAACATGAAAGCAAGAGCAGGTCCACTTCCGTTTAAAGCTCTTAACGGTGTTAAATAACTTGTAAAAAGACACACCTACCCTTTGCAAAATCAGTCCTATTTCTCCAAAACACTACAAATATGGTCATGTTTAAGTATTATTAATCTGGATTCTCTTCTAATTTTTTATTAAACTGATTTTGAATGTGAATTTTGAACATAAACTTGATAAAATTTTGGTAGAATTTTGGCAATATTTTGTCTGTCCAAAAGGGGAATCGGATAAGAGGGCTGAAGGGCAAGATGGTCATTTTATTTTTGGTTTTCTTTTTTTTTTCCATCCAAAATAATGCTCAGCTAACGGTGTGACAAAAGTGAACTTGACGGAGTGTTGAGTTCAAAAAAAGTGGACCGATTTTGCAAAGTCTCAAAAAGTGAACCATTTTCAGAATTAGACTCTAAAAACAGGACATGTTTTGCAATTGTCCCTTTTTTTATGTTCACTAGGGTGGCTGATTTGGGACTGCCTGATGCTTTACTTATTGTAGTTTCATCCAAATGCACATTTTGTTAGTATCACCGTCCAGATGAAGTGCCCTGCACAAGTCAGTAGTCAGGTGTGTGATTACACGTTTGCTACTGCAATTTCTAAGTGGTGTCTGTCATCTAGCATTAATTTTCTTGGAATGATATATGTTCATGCTTCAATCATTATTGAAGGGAGCACCGAAACATGTACTTTCTTTTTCATTTTCAGTAAATCATCTTTTATCATCATTGTTGTTATTCTCGATTCAGTTTATAGCACCGAGTGTGGATTTGCTAATTTTTTTAATCTAAATGGTTGTTGGATTTGTTACTTTTTTTTTGTATGCATGTTGGCCTTAGTTTGTAATACTGTAGGCTAATATTTTCTTGGCTATGTTTCTTGCTGATGACAGTGGCTTGAATACAACTCCTGTCCTAGCACTGTATTATACCATCACTCCCTGAGCTAACAAATATATTCTTTCCTTATTTTGATATAGATTCTGAATATTTTAGATTGCACATGCTCTACTATTGCATGCTTGTTTTTCATTACAGTAGTGCTCCTTCAGTTTTACGGTTTTTACCTGAGTTATTTGGATTTGAGTTTGCACACTTAGTTGTTGCATTATTGTTAACTATTAGCAGTTTGCTTCTTTGCTGTAGGTTGAGCTACTGTTTTCTTCGTATTCATCAATTGATATAAGAAGGATATATTGCAATGAACTATTATCAGCTCAAAGGAGAGGATAGCAGTGAATTATAGATCCTGTTTGATTGTTATACTTTAGTCGAAACAGCTTCATGGAACCAAGAAAAGATGTTCGCTTTTCAGGCCAAAGTGCCATGCGTGAATCTTCAAATGCCAGTTCTGCAGTTCCAGAATACCCTATTGGAGGCACAGCTAAGCCTGTTCTGAATTATTCAATTCAAACTGGGGAGGAGTTTGCTCTTGAATTCATGAGGGATCGAGCTATACCCAAGAAAAATATTCCTGGGATGCCACAGGATCAACATGCTACAACATCTGGTGCTGGTCACAAAGATTCTAGAGGAAGCCTTGGTGTTCATCGTACAAGAGCAGAATCTAGATTCGATGCAGCAATATTCTTGGCCCCAGATAATCAGGAAAGTGATGTTGTTGAAAGGAAACCTTCCATTGAAGCCGAAAACAGAAGTAGGTACATGTCAACCATGTCAGTTCCACGAGTCCCGTCTGGTGGTGGAAGTAGTCGTGGTCTGTCTCTTGGATATGCTTCTTCTGAGGCTTCAGTTACTTCCAGAAGGTTAAAAGTTCTCTGTAGCTTTGGGGGCAAAATATTACCCCGACCAAGCGACGGGAAGCTTAGGTATGTAGGCGGTGAGACACGTATAATCCGAATCAGTAGGAACATTTCATGGCAGGAGCTTAAACTGAAGACAACAGCCATCTATAATCAACCTCATGTTATCAAGTATCAATTGCCTGGTGAAGATCTTGATGCTTTGATCTCAGTTTCCAGTGATGAAGATTTGAGAAACATGATGGAGGAATGCAGCTTCCTTGATAGTGGGGATGGATCCCAGAAGCTTAGGATTTTCCTCGTTTCCTCCATTGAGTTTGATGACATGAATTTTAGCCTGGGTAGTATGGATAGTGATTCTGGAATGCAGTATGTTGCTGCCATAAATGGCATGGATGGGGGAGCTGTGAAGCCTTCAAGTGGGCATGGTTTAGCAAATACATCCATCAATGAATACGATCAGTTCATTAATCTGAATACCGATAGTGGACAGGCAAGCTTAAGCAGGGATAGCTCAAATTTGCATCCAGTGAATGCATCCAATTTCATGCCCCCTCCTATGCTCGCAAGACAAATGGTATCAGATATATCCGATGGTACCACTGCAAATTTGCATTCTTATCCTAGTCGTGGGACACAGCATCTGGGTTCTGATCACTCTTACCCAACTTCCAGTGAGAGACTGTATGACATTGAGGGTCAGAGATCTATTCCTCTATCTGCACCAACTGATTATAGCTATGCTACTCAGTATGCTCCTTACTCAGGAGCTGCCTCACTGCAATCTTTTGATCAACAGTCGTATCAGGGAGTTATAGCTGAAGGATCATCGAAGGAGGAAAAGTGGGCTCCTACTAAAATACCTGATCAAAATAAGGAAGTAGATTATTTTCAGTCGCTTGAGAATCTGAATGCTAATATGACCCATCATGAGACCTCTGTTTCAAATTATATTCATTCAGGATTTCCCACTACTGCTCCAGGTGAAGAAGGTTTCACATCTTCTCTCCAACCAAGTGACAGTGCGAAGAGCCTAGAGACATATTCAGCATCACGAGCTAGGTCTGCAACACAAGGTTCAGAAATCAGTGAAGATGATCGCCAGTCTAGTGAAGCCTTTGTATCTGGCTGTTCTGATTTTCAGGTTGATATGATGGAACACAGCTATAAGAATCCACCAGCTCACGCTGGACGAGTGTTTCATTCAGAGAGGATTCCAAGGGAGCAGACAGGGTTTCTGGACCGGTTATCTAAATCTGATGACTCAATCAATCCTCAATTTCTAATTCTTCAATCCCAGACTGATGATGCAAATGAACAAATTGCTGAAAGTGTTGATCCTGCATTTAGTGAGACTGAAAAATCAAATTTAATATCCCAGGATATAAATTTGAACAATCCAGCAGTTGATGGTAGTCTGATAGAATTTGAGAAAGAATTTGTTAAGTCTGTGCCACAGATATCTGCATTTGGTGAACAAGTACCTGGTGAAAGATCCTCAAATGATATTAGTAGAAATCAAGAGAAAGTTGCTCATGCAGCAGAGAAGGTATTAGCTAAAGGCAAACTGAATGCAGAACCTTCTCATGATGTAGAAACAACTAATAAGCTGGGGTCTCCAAAGCCTGCGCTCGCAAGTGATGTTGAACGTGAACCTGCCGTGCCTTCTTCCACCGGCTCTGTGGATGTTTCTCACAAGGAAACTATTATCCCTAACACACAGAATATAGACTTTGCTGCTGCTAATGATGAGAGGACCTCACCTGACATTCTTTCTGATTTCTTTGCTAACTCTGCAGCACAATCATCCAGTCCTTTCATTGATCCTGTTCATAGCCTGAATATGCCTAATTATGAACCACAACGTTGGTCATTCTTCAGAAATCTTGCACAAAATGAGTTTCCACATAAAGATAAGGATCAAGATCTGGCCAAGATTGAGGAGGGAGCCTATCCGCTTGGACAGTTAGAGCATGATACAGCCAAGATGAAGAATTTGGCTCCTCAGAATGATATTCATATGGAATCACACTCTGTACCTTCTGAGACCAATGTTGATTGTAGTATTTCACCTCCATCTCCAGGTTTGATCTCAACACAGACTGACAATCCACCATTAATGAAGAACGTTGAAGGGTTCCAGGTTGACAATCCTTATACGAATATGCATGAGATGATGCCATCCCTTCCTGAGTTTGAGGTATGCATGTCTAAAAAGGGGCCTGATATTTTTTTTTTCTGTTTTTTCATACTGATGTTTGAAGGGGAGCCCTGTCACAGCTGTAAAACTGTTGCCTTGTGACCATGAGGTCACGGGTTCGAGTCCTAGAAACAGCCTCTTGTAGAAATGCACGAAAAGGCTGCATACAAAAGACACAAAGTGGTCGGACCCTGCACAGGCGGGAGCTACGTGCACCGGGCCGCTATTTTTTGTGATACTGATGTTTATTGATTATGAGACTGTTTACTACACAGGAACCAAAAGCTGAAGAGACCAGACATGTTGGACCAGTCATGGATGCATCCTTTAAGGATAACAATTTTGAATACTTGCAGGTATAAATGGCTTCTGATTGAAGAGATGTTTATGCACTTTTCTACTGCTGATGTTTTGCATATTACTAATCCCTGTTCTGTAAGTTATAAGTACTATCACCTTGAACCTGTTCATGCTTTTGTGTGCAATGGCCTGAATGAACTTTGAAACAATTTAGAAAAAAAACAGCTGCAAAGTTTGATATAACATGTATAAAATTAAGATATCTATTGATGAAATAGCTGCTGATCACTTTTTTGCCGTTTATGCTACAATTTTCTTGTTAGAGATTCTGATCTGTAGATTGGTTTGTTACAGATATGCGTTTGCGTATATTCCTGATTAACTATTGATTCTAAGATAAAGTCTAAATTACTTCCCTCAAGTATAGCCCAAAGCTCTGAAACCGCAATACTTCAATGTGGGGAGTATCCGATATGCGGATATGAATCTGATACGGATACGTGGTGGATACGTACTCACCAAGTACTGGAAATAAAAATAAATAGGAGAAAATTGGATACTTGGGCCGATACGTATTGGCGCAGTCTGGCCTGCTAGTGGATACATTTTGGCCCAGCAGGAACAAGGTTCAACCCCATTGAGATGATATGTGCTGCCTCATTCTTCTTATCCTATTTGATTTCAGCAACATGACCACCATTGAACTTCAATTTACATTGTATGTGCTGTGATCTGCATCGTTTGGGACTGATTTGTGGACTTTGTGTTCTAACTTGTGACTGCTAGGCTCTGTTTGGTGAATTTTTCTATTATTTATTTTTTTTAAAAACGTATCCACGTATCGGGTTTTTCTAAAAAATGATGTATCACCATATCCATATCCACCGGATACACGTATCCGTATTGGTGCTGCATAAGCCCAAAGTCCATCTACTACAATTTTTCTTTTTTGTTTCTCCATGCACAAGTGTAATCTTAAACATAAAATTTGAAAGATGATAAAGCATATCATAACACATGTTAGAAAAATACGACATAATATTTTATCATTACTTTCATATAGTTTTGTATCCTAAGGACTAATCTACTATTAAATGTCCTTCCTTATGAAAATAATTACAAAAAGTTATGATTTGCTCTATCATCTCGTAAAATTTTAGCTTAAGCTTACACTTATATATGGAGAAACAAAAAGGACAAATTTTAGTAGGGGGTAAATTGAGCCAAATGGCAAATTTGTGGGGATAAACTGAATCACAAAATAGTTTAAGGGGTTATTTGGAGTTTGGCTATACTTGAAGGTAGTAATTTGGACTTTGTCCTTTGTCCTTGATTCGATTTTGTTATTGGAAGCTGCACATATGGGAACAAGCACACATCCAGGGGATGGCAAGAAAAGCTGTCGGGTGCATGCATTTTAATGGAACAGCTCACATTATATGTGTCCTTGATTGGCAAGAGAGCTAATATTTAAGAGGACATTATATGTGTCCTTGATTGGTAGAAAGGAATTGCCACTAGAGTTTAACGGTATTGATCTACCATGCGGCTCCTTTTTCTTTGACCTACTTTGCAAGATAAACTCCACTGTGCCAAACATCACAGTTTTAGAGTGGTGAAAGTAGTGCAAAACATCTCTATATTAATTTTTGTGGTGTGATTTAAGCAGATTTAGACGGCGATATCACCTTTTTTATCTTATAATGTCTTCTTTGCAAGCCATGACATTTGCCATCATTAGAGCATCCCCAACAGTCCCCATAAAAAATCATCCCAAAAAGTGTCTTTTGGGGTCAGCCAAAAAAAATTTAGGCTCTATTTTAATCATCTTCTCCAGCAGCTCCCTTAAATATGTCCTAATAGAGTTAGCAATCGGTCCCACAGTTGCACGAGAGATGGGATTGGGGACCCCAAAAAATTCCCCACATCTACCTTCGGATAGGGGGATTTCCAGGGGGCCCCGAAAGTAGGGAGGTGTTTAGAGGAGCTGTTGGAGGAGGGTTTTAATATTATTTCCTCATAATTTGATTTAGGGGGAGTTAATGGGGGTCTTTCGGAGATGCTCTAAGACTTACAATTACTCATGCTCATTGCTATGTTGGGCCATTTGAGTGAATGAAAGTGGGTCGTGGCAATGTGCAAGATTCTCTATTATGGTGTATGCAGTGTGGAAAAGTGGATTACTAGGTCTCATCTGTTGGAAGTGGAGAACTGTAGAGTACAGTATATGTAATTGTGCTCATCTTCTATAATGTGCATGTCATATCAGGAAGGACTTCAGCATCGTTTTTAGTATAAAGATAATACTCGGTTGGGGAGATTTCCTTTACTCAACATGAAAGCCTTTGATCTTATTGTAGAAGGACCAATATCCTTGTCACACTTGATGATAATTGTTAACCTCCAAAAAATTCATCCACGACTTTTAAACATCTTGTATTCTTAGTGGGACTTTAGGTAATCATAGAAATAAAAGTGTTTGGCATTTCATAAGACACTTGGATGGCAAGAAACATGGCCTCATGAGTGGGTCCACGATGGAAACTATGTTACTAAGGCCCTCTTTGTTTAGCTTTTCAGGCTGTCTTTTTCAGCTGAAAAGCTGAAAAACCAAAAGCCAAACAAACAGGGTTCCAAAAATGGAACGCTGAGCAGCCAGCTTTTCAACTAGCCATCAACTAGCTTTTCTAAAAGCTCAAAAGCTCCAGCCCAAACAAACAGGGCCTAAGTCGCTATGAAAATTGATAACTTATTCTACTTAAAGCAGACACCATAAGGGTGATAAATTAGCTGAGTCTTTTGGTAGATTTAGGAAGATTGGTTATGTTTCCAATTATAACTTTTTTATTTGTTTGGTTGGCCAATTCATATAGCCAAGTGTTCAATAGTTGCCATCATATGCAAGGAGTAAGTTCTCCTATGGCATGAAGGCTACTAATCAACCTCACGTTTACTCTTTACGTTATAAACTAAATCCCATCATCTTTAGGCACCTTTGGTTCCTCTGCTAAACAAGTTTCCTTTAGATAGAACTACCTTTAGCTCCTTGCTTGACAAGATTGATCAATACAACCAGCAAGGGAGAGCCAAATTTGCTTGCTCAAAAGAGAATCCTTACCTGCCTTGCCCAAATTCAAAGTAATCAGTGGAACCCAACATGCTTGCTTGCTCACTATCCTTGTTAGGCAACACTAGCAACAAAACCAAACATGTCCTTAGTTTTTTCTTTAGCATGCGTGCCAAGGTAGCAGCTTTGAAGGTTATCATGGTTATGGCGGAAGTAGATGACTTGATGTTATTAGACTGCAAGGTTGCATGACATAAGTGCCCTCTTGGCCACGAGGAAAATGATTTATCAACAAGGTGAGCTCAAGAGAGCTTGTCGCCTCGAGCTCGAGCAAATAGAATCTCTAACAACTTGTATCCTAGCTCGAGCTTGGTTCACGCAAGGTCGCCAAGGTTAGAAGAGACGCAAGTACTTTGTGCTGGCCATGCTTCATAGTAGAACACAAGGGTATTGGGCTTTGTGGAAGAGAACGGCAGCAATGACAGCTATTTCCCTTGACACTTTACATAGATGGACATGCTTCGACAATGTGTGTATTTGGCCTGGCGCTCCTAGCCAGTGATCAAGCAACATCAACTAGCGAGGTCTATACAAACAACAATGGTTCACATCCCTTCTAATCAAGTTCTAGCAACAAAAATCTCCCATTGGCCTGGCTTCTATTCATGAGTAGGCATGGAGCCCAAATTAATGAGCACTATAGTGTTCCTCTGGGTTGTGTTGGGAAGGTAGAGTGTCTCCATGTGAGTCTATTGGCCATGATGTTTTACTTGTGGGTTGACAATCACAATGGCAAGTAAATTCAATAAGAAAATGGAATAAGGATGGGTGACAGGACTCAGATCATAGACAAGCCAAATTGAGATATTCAAGCTTGGCTCATCTGTCTTGGGCGTGGCTTGATTCAAACTTCTCTTATTTTCTTTCTCATTATGAGTCAGATGGGCAATCTAGTGAAATTGGATCCCTGTTCTCCTAACTTTAGTCAACACCATGGCTGCTTTGAATCGGTCTTTTTGGCAAAACCTAGTTTTTGGCAAAAATGAAAAGACAACTGCTGCAAAATGAGGAATAGATGGAGCATCAACATGACGGGAGCTGCATTGACAAACCTTTCGCCTATCATCTTTTTCTTTGGTGACGAATATAATTTTGTTAATGTGTAGCTAGAGTAATGACACCTAACCTTTTGGTGGCCACTTACCGTGTTCTTATGTGAATAAACAAATAATTTCTTCCCACTATTGTGTTCTTAGGAGAAATTACAAAATAATTTATTCCGCTAAGTGGATATTTAATCATTGCTTTTTTTTTTGGCTTGGAATTAGTTTCCTTATGGATGCAGTGATCAGTCACCTCCACCCTAATATTACCCTTCGGCATTCTAAACTCATGATGTTTCCCTTCACTCTGCCACATTAGCTGCTTGATACGGAAGCGTGCCTTGAGATGGGAGGTAGGGTCTTGTTTTGTTTAGGGACCCTGTCGTGTATAGAGAAGTTTAGAATATCGCTATAATAACATGATTATCGAAACTTACATAATTCTTTTCAGGATTACAAGCTTTTCTCTTCTTTTTTTTTTTGAACCAAGGAACAGCAAGGGAAGCCCCTGCTGTGAATTTTATTTCAAAATAAAAGGAACTGTACAAAAAAGGAAAAAAACAACAAGAAACAAAACTAAAAGGAAGAGAGGCACAAATAGATCAGGGGGGCAGGGAGAGCAGCCAAGAGGAGGCCAGATGGGACTTAATGACACTAAATCTATACAATTGAGAAGTGAAGCAGGATTTAAAATTAGCCTTCCAGGAAGAGAGGGTGGGCATGGTCCCCCTGAAGATTCGGTCATTTCTCTGCTTCCAAATCTCCTAAGCTTATATAGTTACTCCCATTATGAAAGAAAGGATATCTAAAATAGAGATTATTACTGTGCCGAAAAGAACCCTGATCCCGATGTTTTGAGTGTTGACATGAACCTTAGATGGGAGTGGAGACTTTTGTTAATTAGTGCTTATTCAGTTACATACTTTGATCTTGTAGCATCCATAATATTGGCTGTAGGTACCACAACATTATTCATGCTTGTCTTTAGTGTTAAGCTACCACTGTGACAAATACAATTGCTGAACCAAAGAACAAATCGAATATGACTGCTATTTACCAAAATAATATACTTTGTATCTGAAAAAAGCTATATGAAGCCTACTTTTTGTTGTCAAGCCTTTTCAGTTTTTGTACTGAAACATCTTCCCCTTTCATCTTTATAACACTTATTCAGAGAATAAATATTCGTTAATATTTTGTATGTATTTGGAAGTAAAGACATATGATAAAGTATCAAGGAAGAATTTAACTCTATATACTAAGTTAGAAAATTGTCCACAATGAATGACATGCCCTGTGCTTTGAGGGTCCACTCATTTGATTGTTTTCCTGTGACCAATGTTACTGGAATATTGAACTTTGGAAACATTTCTTCACAGATTATTAAGAATGAAGACCTTGAAGAGCTTAGAGAACTTGGTTCTGGCACATTTGGGACTGTATACCATGGGAAATGGAGGGGAAGTGATGTGGCGATTAAAAGGATAAAGAAGAGCTGTTTTACAGGACGGTCGTCAGAGCTAGAAAGATTAGTAAGCTCGAAACCACCATTGTTTTACATCTGAGGTTTCCATTTCACATCTTCTTGTCATTACATTTGAAGTCATGCAAAATATGGCAGTAGACCACTTTATTAAAGGTCACAGCACTGTCTATTTCAGTAAACCAACTCTGGACGATAGTGGGTATTCCGGTATTATGTTGTGCAGTTATCTCATGGATCAACAGTAGATACATGCTTCAAATGTTAATTAGAGTGTATTGCTGCAATAGCTGAGCTTAATTCAGTAATGACTACATACTCCCTCCAATATTTTTTTGTCGATGTTGATTTGCACAAAATATTTGCTAAGCAATGTTAACAAAAAAAGATTGGAGGGAGTATCTAGTCATTACTGATTGTGTGTGTGTGTGTGTGTGTGATATTTGGTGTGCAACTGTAGCGTCAAAATTTACTTACTCCCCATACTTGGTGTTTCAGGCACACGAGTTCTGGCGCGAAGCTGAAATCCTCTCAAAGCTTCATCATCCAAATGTTGTGGCATTTTATGGTGTTGTGAGAGATGGGCCAGGTGGTACATTGGCTACTGTGACTGAGTTTATGGTTAATGGTTCTCTCCGACATGTCTTGCAGCGCAAGGACAAGTAATTGTTTTATGTGATTCTTTTGATTTAACTTGCTCTTTTACTGTAAAAATAACAAAATGTTTTTATTACTTTACAGGTATCTTGACCGCCGTAAACGCCTTATCATAGCAATGGATGCAGCATTTGGTCTGGAGTATTTACATTCAAAAAACATAGTGCACTTTGATTTGAAGTGTGATAATTTGCTTGTAAATCTGAAAGATCAATCGCGTCCGATCTGTAAAGTGAGCAGTGTTTTTTTTATTCCCATGATAACTATCGATTTGGTTGACATCTTTTAAATTGGCTTTGCATTGCTACTCATGATGTATCATTTCTGTGCAGGTTGGTGATTTTGGCTTATCCAAAATAAAAAGGAATACCCTGGTTTCAGGTGGTGTAAGGGGAACACTACCATGGATGGCACCAGAATTACTCAATGGAAGCAGCAATAAAGTGTCTGAGAAGGTAAAAATGTAATTCTTGAATTTTTTCAGCATACTAATACATGATCAGAGTTATGATGCTATCCTTTTGTTGTAACTTCCTTTTTATTGGTATACATTAATTCAATTTGGAGGCTGTACATCCCTAATTTTCTTTTTTGTGGAAAAAAAAATTATTATTGAACTAAGTATTGTTTCCATTCACACAGGTTGATGTATTTTCCTTTGGTATTGTTATGTGGGAAATCCTCACCGGTGAAGAACCTTATGCCAATATGCATTATGGTGCAATTATAGGTATGTTTAATTCATAGTCCACAGGCTCTTTTTAACTCAGAAGTGTTGTTGGAATTTTCCTTTGTTTCTTGTAGCGAAAATGGTTTGCCCCTAGGTTATCTACTCTGCCTCATTTTATAAATTTAGGTCAATCAATTGTTTTCCTAAAGAGAATTAGATGCACATTTCACACTGTCTAAACGCTTGACAGGCACCTTCATCTAGTCTTAAACGGTATCTAAATGGATTAAACACAGATTAAATGCTTGACGATGGTTGACCAACTGTCTGCTGTTTACCGTATAGGAAAATACTGATTGATACTTTTAGAGGAGATTCTTCTTTCTCTTTCTGATTTTCTATAATTTGGAGTTATCTAGAATGAACCTTGTCTAGTGATACCTCTAAGGCTCTAAGCATTAACTGAGTGATGACTTTCTAGAGCACAATATTACACCAATTCAAATAAATTTTCTGAAAGCAACATGCAACATTCCCATCAACTCATCATGGCGATAGTTCTACTTGACATGTTTTTTATCCAAATTGATTTATCGAGAATTATCGAGAAATAGTATTAAAAAAAAAGGCATGAATACTGTCTGGCTTCTTTTGCATCATTCTGACCCTTATCTATTTTAGTTGCCATTAGCCAAATCGGTGAGCTAGTGTACAAAAACAGCTTAGACTTTAGATATCAATCCCCGCAAACCAAATTACCAATGACCGATATGTTACATATGCCGCTTTCCACCTTATCCAACCAAATATCTCATGCTCGGTACTATGTACAATGCACAACACTTTTTCTCAAGCTTCAGTCCACACTGATTATATCTCCATTAGCTTGATGCATCATATTGATATATGATTAAAATTTGGTTGTACTCATGTATATTACATATGGTTGATTTCTGGTTAAAATTTGGTTGTGCTTTTATGAAACACATTGATATCTGATGGATATTTCGTTGTGCTGGTATGCATTTAGTTAAATCTTGCATTTATTTTGATTCCTCAACTGGCATGTGATGTGGCTATAATGATACTTCTGTTGCAGGGGGCATTGTGAACAATACACTGAGGCCTCCAGTACCAGCATCATGTGATCTGGAGTGGAGGCGACTAATGGAGCAATGTTGGGCCCCGGATCCGGCACAGCGCCCGGCCTTCACAGAAATAGCTGGACGGCTTCGTGCGATGTCTGTTGCCGCAAATCAGGTCAAGGGGGGCAAATAAAAGATGTGTGTGCGTGTTGTCTATATTTTTTTTGGGGTGGGGGGGGGGGGGGGGGGGGGTGTTATACCGTCTAATGTCGTATGGGCTGACTTTATACTCGTAAACTGTTTGGAGGTTGTGATTGTCATTGACAGCTGGTTCCTCGAAGACAGAACAGTTGTATATTTGATAAAACTGTGAATAAGTTCTATACTTTTTTTCCATTTGGATTTTCTTACATTTTTTATGCACATACACATATAAAAAAGAAGACACGTCGACGAGCCCAGATGCAAAATACGTCTACTCCATTTGTCCGTTTCCGTAAGTGATTGAAGCGTTCACCGTGTCTCAAAACATAAGGATTGTAGTAGAGAAAGGTACAATAATCTTTCATCTCTTATGGCCTGTTTAGATCTCTGTAATTTGGTTGAATTCAATCATTTTTCACGAATTGCCCTGTTTGGCTGCAACTTCAAATTGAAATGATGATTCCGATCTTTTCCAATGGTTGAAGCGGAAACCTCCGTCTGATTGCGGCCTGAAATCAAGGGAACTCTTCGAAATGCTCCTCTCCCGAGGCAACCTCGCTCGTGGCCCCGTACTCGAGCTCCCTGCTTCGCCGCCACCCCTCGTCCTCGAGTTTCCTCGCCCACCTTCTCCCTCGTCCTGAAGCTTCCTCACCCACCTTCTCCCTTTCCTCAAGCTCCCTCACTCCATCGGCACCCCATGTTCTCTCAGCTTGAGAAAAGAAGTGGGCCAAGAGCGCGGGTGGGGGCGCGGAGGCTGACGCGTAGCAACAACAGGGAAGGGTGGATGCGGAAGAGCACCGATTCGGCGCAGACGGCAGCCTAGAAAGAATCCTTCCGCGAGGGTGCCTCTAGGCCAGTAGGAGCAGCAGCATGGCGCACGCCAACAGAGCCGCCATGATTGCCGTCGATGGTTGCCCGTCGTGTTTCCTATCGCTGCCGCCACCGAGCAGCGACCTCCCACCTCGCCCCATCGGTTCACACCCGCGCGGCCGGCCAGCTAGCGAGCCATGTGTGCGCGGCTGTCCTGCCCGTGCTGATCGAAATCCAATTGGGAAGACGATCGAGGCCACACCAGATCGATCGGATTACCTGGTTGATTCTCTCTCTCTCTCCGCCTGTGGAACAGGACTGGCAGGAGCCTCTTGCACACGGGGCCACGTCCCTGCCTTTGCTCCATCCAACAGCCGCGATGCGTGCTTTGTATTTTAATTGGAAAGTATACAAACGTTCTTTGATTTTTTTAATTTTTGGAAATCAATTCTATTATCAGCTAAACAACATGTTGACAATAAAAATTTTCAAGTATGGATTGTTCGGTTGATGAACGGAGTATTCGAGAGATTCCACTCTAGAATCGGTCCAGAACCATGGGTCTGTCCGGTCAAATACCAGTGTCTGGTGAACCACTTTTTTGAATCGGTCGAGTGTCCGGTGATGGGTCGGAGGGTCCATGTACATCTCTTTTGGAATGGGTCTAAAATTCATCGGAGTATCCGATTGACGATCGAAGTGTTTGGGCATTTCAAAAAGATTAGAAATTCATGTTTGACAAGTTGAAATATAATAGGAGATTTCGGCGGATGATGCTTATTTCACGAGAATTATTTTTAAACATGTTTTTTTAGACGTGAGAGATATTTTTGAAGAGTTTAACTAAATTCTATTAAAGAAGTGCTTAAAAAAAATATGAAGATGAAGTCAAATCCATAATTTGAAGGTTCTAAAGCGTAGCTCTCGCTGAAGCGATCAAACAAATATATAGATCAACTAAATCAAAGCCCAGATGAGAAAATCATAGCTTTAACAAAAATGATTGCCATAGAGCCAGAGACTCTAGCCCAAAGCCAGAGACTTTAGTAGACCTCTTTTTAGAACCGCATTTTTGGACCCCCCAGAGTGTCCGACCTTAAGACCAGAGACTCCGAAACACCCTTTTCTAGAACCGCATTTTAGAACCAAAGAGTCCGACAATGTGCCGAAGTGTTCGGCCCAGAGCCAGAGTATTTGGTACCCAAGTCTATTTTTGATAATTTTTATACCAAATTGAAGCTAATTTATTTTTTAATCAAAAAGATTCGTAGCTACATGGGATAAGACCACCCTAACTCTATATAAAGAAACCTAAGGCCGATTGAAAGGGTATCCCAATCAATCCTATCATTTGCCTTTATATTTTGTATCTCTCCAAACTCTAATCCCCTTACTCGACCCACATTTTCTGTTTTTCCTTCGTCTCGATGACATTTGAAGATAATCCGGCTAGCTTGACCGAGCACGGATCAAACCTAAGAAGGTCTTGCTTCGATGGGGTCCCTCTTGAGCTCGACTTTCTAGGTGCTGCAGTAGATCGGCGTCAAGACAATGCCGGCAATGCCGCACACGGATGTGCGTGTGGTGCGTTTGGCTCGTAATCCGTTTCGACGTCAACACACTTTTTGGTGACTCTGTTGGGACGAGAGATTCCTGTTGCACAAACCAAATCATCGTTCTCGCACTATGTCTTTCGAGAACTCACCGGCGAGCATCATCATGCCGTCGTTAGAGGAGCTGCTCGAGGAGGCTTGTAAGGCATTCTTAGAGCGTCAAACGGCCATCGCGGAGCAGCACAAGGCGTGAAGAATCGTCAAAGGGCGATCTCTCAAGTGAAGGCCGTTCTCTCGACCGTCGTTGACGACGTAGCCGTGGGCGCTGCCAATGTGAGAACATCTCTGCACCCCCTTGTTACTTTTGAAGATATTTCATACTATTTTGCCGACATGAAAAAGCTTTTGGCTAATTATATGCAACACATGATTCAATATAACTTGTCTAAATCATTAAAAAAATATTGGTGTTGCATCGTCTTCCACTTATATTGCGCATGCAGGTCCTACTAGCTCATCGGCGCCCAACACATATAGTGTAGAACAACCGTTGTATGGCATGCCGTTGAACTCATTTATTGGGCAAACTAACTTTCAATCTTATGTGCAAACCAACGCTTTAATAGCACCTCCCACTAGCGTAGAACCAATTACTAGCATCCCCAATCTAGCTATGAGCCGATTGAAAGAATTGATCAATTTTGTTCCTTCTTACTGTACTGTTGCGTACAGTACACCACCTATTTCACCTAGCGGTATAGGTATTTCTCTGGGCCCTATACATAAGGAACAATTCAACGCCATGAGAATAAACATGCACCCTTTGCCACAGGGCACGTCCCAAGACCACCCATCACCAATATAGAGGATGCATGGATCGTATTAATGAGGATTTAAGCAAACAATTTCGTGAAACGCTAGGGGTGAACATCAAAGGGAGAGACCGAATCTGCCAAAAATCATACCTCAAGTATTTTGATTCGGTCCCATATCCTAGCTGGTTGTGGCGTGTTCTCAACTTCGTCAAATTCAATGCGAAGATAGTAAGATCACTTGGAAACACATTAGCCAATACATTGCTCAACTAGGAGAGGCGAGTTCTAGTGATGCGTTAAAATTGCGATTCTTTTCTTTATCCCTAACCGGAACCGCCTTCTCATGATTTTCATCATTGTGCCCGGGCTCCATTTATACATGGGAGTCTTTAGAATGTAGGTTTCATGATTATTTTTATTTTAGGACAATGAATTAAAATTGTCACATTTGACATCAGTTAGGCAAGGTAAATGAACCCATTGTTGATTATATTCAGCGGTTTAGAGATGTTAAGAACTAATGTTTTAATTTGACAATTTTTGAAAAAGATCTAGCTGACCTAGCTTTTAGTGGTTTGCAGTCACAGCTTAAGGAAAAGTTGGAGGAACACGATTTTCTTATGCTCACTCACCTCCACCAAAAAGCTTTGGATCAAGAAAGCCGAAGCAAAGAGGTAAAACATGATTACAAGACCCACAATAGCATGCACGTCGTGGAGTAGGATTCGAATAGCTCCGATGATGATTCCAATGACATTTTGGCTACTGAGTTTGTTTGGCCTTTTAAGGCCAAATCATTTGCTTGTGACTTACTCAAACCGATTCATAGGAATCGGGAAGACGTTATTAAATACACCTTTGATGTAGCTAAGTGTAATAAAATATTTGATGAATTGCACAAAGATAGATATATTAAGATTGCATATACTTTACCTTCGGTGGATAAAATTAAACTAGAGCGCATTGTAAATGGCATAATTCTTATTCTTATGCCACTAATGATTACAATGTTTTTCGTCGATAGGTCCAATCGACCCTCAATGTGGGACGATTGAGTTTTAAGGAGATGCAAATTGAAAAGCACCCTTTCTCTGTCAGCACTCTAGAGCTCAACCCTTAGGTGTTGATTCGACTTCATCAAGCCGATACAGTAAAGAGGAAGACCGTGATCATAGGGGGGGGGGAAGGTCTGCTCCTCCGAGTGATAAGGGTGCTTCTAGGAAGGTGGTGTTGAAAAAGTATCCTGATGGTCAAGAGTCTATCAGAGTCACCATCCAAGGCTCAAGAACCGAGAGACAAGTTTCAGAGCCTAAAATGATAAAGCCGAAGAATCTAGAGGTGGGCAAGTGGAATGTGAACCAAAGCAAAGCCATGGACAAGAAGATGGGCCCAAAAGCACCTTCAACCATTTTATGGCCAAGCACAAGAACCAAAAGATCGATTTGAACAATCCGTCTGTAAAACGACCAAGATCACCACCGAGAGGAGGTAGCCGCCTAGGAAGGAGGTGAGGCAAGTGGCGGACGTTCATGGGCCTCCTTCTCCTAATGGGTTTGGGATGTCACCGCCATGGTTCCCGCCTGTGCCTTGCCCGCCGTTCCCAGTGTGGCACCCATGTATGGGGCCATGGATGCCCGTTCCACCGATCTGTACCCACCATTCCATCCGGGATGGAATGTGCTGAGGAGAGATGTCTTCAAGAGGTTCTCCGGCCCTATTCATGACTGGTTTGAGCCTCAACCGGTCATCGCAAGAAGAGATGGCTTCACGGCCACTCCTAAGCAAGAATGGCGCGCCAAACAAGGTAATGAGCCTGCTCCATCAACCTTCGTACATCAAGAAAATGCATCTGGAGGTATCATCAAAATCGGCACAACCTATGTTAAAATCGAGAGAATTTTCAAGGGACCAATCATGTTAAATGATCTAAAAGGTTTCTCATGATCATGAGGCTAGCAGCAGCAAAAGCTCCTCTAAGTACATGCAAACAAGGTGTTGTCTGCCCAGTTTGACTCACACTCAAAAGAGGAAGCTGTAAAGGCTGCGGCTCCGAGAAAAGGAGGCAGAGAAGAAGAGGGATGAGGTGTTCAATGAAATCAAGCTGATGATCCCTCAAAGAAAGCAATAGAGAGCTAAGGAGCCCAAATCTCCTATTCCATCGGCGAAGGAGGACGTGGTGGCCACTCCAGAATGACATGTCCGAGTTTGATGACGACGACCTCTTAGACCACGAGCCTACACTGTCTCGGGAAGGTATGGAAATCAATACCATTTGGTTATCTCTTTTTGATTATTCTCTTATAAGAAGAAGAGGAGGAGGTTATGACACAATTCGATTTTCGGCTAAAGAGTGATATTTTTGAGAAGCCCAAAGAGTCGGATAACCATTTGAAACCACTCTATGTGAGAGGTCATATCAATGGTACACCGATTTCTCGCATGCTTGTAGATGGCGGTGCTATTGTTAATCTAATGCCATATTCTTTGTTTAAGAAGCTAGGTAAGACCGATGACGAGCTCATCTGGACCAACATGAATTTAAGGTGTGGGAGAAGGAGATTCTATCGAGGTTAAAGGGGTTGCTTCTATGGAGCTCACTGTTGGGAGCAAGAACATGGCTATCGCTTTCTTTGTCGCCGATATACGGGGTAGTTTAAGCTTGATCTTAGGGCGTGATTGGATTCACGCTAATAAGTGTGTTCCTTCTACATTGCATCAATTCTTGATACAATAGGTTGTTCATGCGGATGCATCAGCTTGTGTTGCTATAGCCGATTCATCTTCCTTTCCACATGATACTGACAAGTGCTTGGCCGGGTTGGACTTGCCAGATTATGATTTTCTTAGCGTGACTAGGGATGGTTTTGTGCCCGTCAATGTGAAGCCGATGGAGAATCAGCTCAACCATATTATGTGATACTTTGGAGTCAAATTTAGACTAGTTGCAAAAGAGAGTAGAGCATTATTGGTCCAACACGAATGATATGTGTGAAGCTATAGAAGAAATGGAAGACATGGATAAGTTAGGACAAGGATTTGCATTGACCGATCCTCTTGAGGAGGTGAATCTTGATAGCAATGACAATCCAAGGCCGACTTTTATAAACAAAAATCTGAAAGCCGATTATAAAGAGAAGTTAATCGGGTTGTTGAAAGAATACGTAGATTATTTTGCTTGGTCTTACAATAAGATGCCATGATTAACCAGTGAGCTTGTTGACCATCGGCTTCCTGTCAAATCTGGTTTTAGACCCTTCAAGCAGCTGATGAGAAGGTTCAATCCAGATATCTATGACCAGATTAAGGAAAAAATTAACCAGTTACTTGATGCAAACTTTATAAGACTTTGCAGGTATGCAGAATGGATATCCAACATTATACCGGTTGAGAAGAAGAGCACCGGTAAGATAAGAATTTGCATTGATTTCAGAAATTTAAATAGAGCTACTCCTAAAGATGAATATCCTATGCCTATAGCTGATATGTTGACTAATGAAGCTTTCGGCCATAAAGTGATTAGTTTTTTTATGGTAATGCGAGTTATAATCAGATCTTCATGGCTGAAGATGATGTATCTAAAACTGCTTTTAGGTGTCCCGGTTTTGTAGGATTGTTTGAGTGGGTGGTCATGACTTTTGGGTTAAAAAATGCGGGTGCCAAATACCAAAGAGCTATGAACTTTATCTTTCATGATTTGCTCGGTGTTATGGCCGATTTGCAACTTGCTTTAGACCGAATGCATCGCTTCGGTTTAAAAATAAACCCACTCAAATGTGCTTTTAGTGTATCGGCTGAAAAAATTTTAAGCTTCATAATCCATGAAAAGGGCATAGCGACAGATCCAAAGAAGATAGATGCGATTAGGAGCATACGAGCGCCCACATGCAAAAGGGAATTGCAAAGCTTCTTATGCAAGATGAATTACTTGAGTAGGTTTATTGTCAACTTGTCTAGAAAAGTTAACGCGTTTACTCTTATCCTTCGGCTAAAGAATTTACTTGGGAGGCAGAACAACAAGAAACCTTTGATAAGATTAAAGAGTACTTGTCTTCGTCATCGGTTCTTTCGGCGCCCAAGGTTGGAGTCCCTTTTCATCTTTACATTGCGGTGGAAGATGATATGGTTGATGTTGTTTTGACACAGAAAGCCGAAGGGAAAGAGTATGTAATTACATATGTTAGCCAACGATTGATTGATGTGGAAACAAGGTACACTCTCTATCGGGATTACTCGACAGCCAAGCTATTGTTAGGGAGCCGCCTATCTCACCCCACTTTGTAAACCCAGTCCGACCTCTATACAAAGGCCCATCAGGGACCCCCGTATAACGAGATTAGAACATTAAGCAGTTCGATACACACCCACATAGGTGCGCTACTCATGCGAGAGCCCTTCCGCCATTGTAATCTACTCGATCATACGTGAGTTCATCATTTTCGATCCTTGGACGTAGGGTATTACACCTCGCAGTGACCCAAACCAGGTTACATTCTTGAGTCCATCGTGGATTAGGCCACATCGATTAGGAAGAAGCACACCGTACCCCCACCAATCGTATAATTTATACTGTGCTGGTGTACGGAACATCGACAATTGGCGCGTCAGGAAGGGGCTCTCGGGGTGCGCCTCGCTTTGTCATCAATGGCTTCGATCTTCGATATGGTGGGAGAGTCTTCGGTCTCTCGCATGTGCTTTGGGAGCTTCACGATCGCCTTCACTCCAGACAGCTGGTCGTGGCGCGTCCCAGTCTTCACCGTCGGCCAGGCCTTCCGCTTCAGGAGTCTGGACTTCATCGCGAACTCTAATGGCGAACTCCGTCTCTGGGTGCCGCGTGCCAAGCGCATGTCTCGACGTCGTCAGACCCAAACTGCACTGGGTCATGACTCGGCGCGTGAGTGTTTCATGCTTCACGGTACGAGTGCTGGGGATACTCCCCTCGGCAAAATGCCTGCCGACGACACTTAGTTGGGGCATCGAGCGACCAACATCTTGGAGGAGGCCCTGCGGCGCATGTCGTCCGCCTAGAAGGCCCACTCAACCCTCCAGGAGGGATCGGCGCGCAAATCGCCGCCTCCGGCTGTCGTCAATCTTCAAAACTGAGCCTGTACCGCCTACTAACAGATCATGGCGGTAGACAGCCTACCTTCAACCGTGCGATCGACAACGTTGTGCCGGCCGCGAAAATTCTATGGTCGTCGAGACCCATGATCGTCTTCTCGCCTTCCTCGGCGTCGCCAGAAGCTGTTTTGGAAAGAGGTCAACCTCACCGACCCCGCCGTTCCATCCTACCTCAAGTGGTCGGAGGCGCCCATCACCTTCGATAGATTCGACCACCCCGACCAAGCGCCTCAGCCCGGGCGTCTTCTTCTAGTGTTCGACCCCGTCATCGGCTGCACACGCCTCACCAAAGTCTTAATGGACGACGAAAGTGCTCTGAACATCCTCTACATCGACATCTTCAACGCCATGAAGCTTTCACGTTCGGACCTCTGGTCGAGTCACGCTCCGTTCCACAGGGTGATCTCGGGGGACCGCACTGTTCCCATGGTTCATATCAACCTTCCAGTCACCTTCAGCGACCGCAACAACTTTAGGCCCGAGACGTTCACCTTCGAGGTAGTCAACTTCACCGAAACCTACCACGTCGGCCGACCTTGCTACGCTAAATTTATGGCCATCCCCAACTACGTCTACCTCAAGCTGAAGATGTCAAGTCCCAAAGGCATCATTACCGTGGCATCACACATCAAGCAGGCTCTCGTTTGTGAGCAAGAAAGCTTTGAGCTAGCCCTCGCTCTCTTGGGGTCGGTCGAGCTGGAAGAGATTCGCACATCCAAAGGTCGGCTCCGACCCTAACCCTCGACTCCAAGCCATCAACCTCTACGTCCTTCGAACCAGACGGCGACTCCAAGGAGATCATCCATGACCTATCCGACCCCGCGAAGAAAGCCCGGGTCAGGACGGCGCTCTTCGACAAATAGAAAAGCGCGCTCATCTACTTCGTCGTCTAGAATCGGTACATCTTCGCCTAGGCACCTTGTGACATGCCTGGCATCCCGAAGGAGGTCGCCGAGCACTCTCTCAACATCAAGCCTAGATCTTGACCCGTACAACAATGACTTCGACGCTTCGACGATGAGAAGAAGAAAGCCATAGGGGAAGAAATTACTAAGCTGCTCGAAGCTAAGTTCATTCGTGAGGTCTACCACCTCGAGTGGCAAGCCAACCCTGTAATGGTCAAGAAAAAGAATGGAAAAATAGAGGATGTGCGTTGATTACACAAGTCTCAGCAAGGTATGCCCAAAGGACCTGTTTCCTTTGTCGCGCAAGTCTACGTCGATGATATCGTTATCAAGACCCGAAAGACCGATGACTTCATCACCGATTTGGAGGAGACCTTTGCCAACCTCTGATGGTACCGCGTCAAGCTCAACCCCGAAGTGCGTCTTCGGCATTCCCTCCATCAAGCTGCTTGGGTTTGTCATCTTCGAGCGTGGGATCGAAACCAATCTCGAGAAGATAGCTGCGATCCTAAATCTCGGCCCCGTCAAGAACGTAAAAGGTGTCCAGAGACTTATTGGGTGCCTCGCAGCCCTCAGCCACTTAATCTCTTCACTCGGTGAGAAGGCAATGCCTTTTTACCCACTGCTGCGCAAGTCCGACCGTTTCACCTTGACCGCCAAGGCCCAGAAAGCATTTGAGCAATTGAAGACCCTGCTATCCACACCGCTGATCCTTGCTTCACCGTCCCTCGGTGATGTCCTGCTCCTCTACATCTCCGCCACTTCCAAGGTGGTCAGCACTGTCCTCGTCGTTGAGCGCTCGAAGGAGGGTCGGGCTCTAAAAGTCCAGCGACCCATTTACTTCATCAGTGAGGTCCTCGCCGACACCAAAACCCACTACACACAAGTAGAGAAGCTGATCTACGCCATTCTCATCACCAAGCAGAAATTACGGCATTACTTCGACAACCACTCCGTTCGGATGGTCACTAGCTTTCCACTCGGGAAGGTCATCACCAACAAAAATGCGGTCGGACGGATCGCCACATGAGCAATAGAGCTCACGGGCCACGATGTCTCCTTCGTTCCTTGTCAAGCCATCAAGTCTCAAGTTCTCACTGACTTCATCGCCGAATGGACCGAAGCTCAAAAACAGTCGACCTCCGCCGACCTCGAGCACTGGACCATGTTCTTCGACGGCTCCTGCATGCTTCGGGCTCGGGGGCTGGTGTCATCCTCATCTTCCCGAAAGGCGACAAGTTCCGCTACGTGCTCCAAACTCACTTCCATGCCTCAAACAACGTCGCCGAATACGAAGCCCTTCTTCGGTTTGCGGATGGCAATCACTCTCGGCATCCGATGGCTCTACGTCAAGGGCGATTCCGAGCTCATCGTAAATCATGTCATGAAAGCCTCAAGCTGTCATGATTCAATGATGAAAGCTTATTGCCAGGAAGTTCGCAAGCTCGAAGATAAGTTTGACGAGCTCGATCTCCACCATCTTTTTACGCCGTGACAACAAAGCGGACGACTACCTCACCAAGATGGCCTTGGGTCGGGATCCCGTACCTGACGACGTCTTCTGTAAGTCCTCACCGAGCCAACCATCAAGATCAAGGAAATGAGACCAACCCCCCGCCTGATGCCCTGTTCGGCAAGCCGGCTTCGACCCTTGAGTTGGAAGTTACGACCATTATTCCCGACTGGTCCCAAGATATCTTTGCCTTCCTCCAAGATGGCACACTCTCGACCGACACCAACGAAGCTCGACACATTCGCCTGACGAGCCAAAGCCTACACCACCATCAATGACGAACATTACAAGCGAAACACTAGCGGTGTTTTTCAACGCTGCATTCCTCGGGAGGAGGGTCGGCACATCCTCGACGACATTCACTCAAGAATCTACGACCACCATGCTGCGCTGAGGACCTTGGTGGAAAAGCCTTTCGCGAGGGATTCTACTGGCCTACAGCGGTTGCCGATGCGGAGCAGCTAGTCTGTTCCTGCCGAGGGTGCCAGTATTATGCCCAACAGACTCACTTTCTGGCGCAAGAACTTCAAACGATCCCGATTATGTGGCCCTTCGCCGTATGGGGCCTCGACATCCTCGGGCCGAAAAGCGCCCGTAGGCTTCACCCACCTCTTCGTCGCCGTCGATATGTTCACTAAATGGATTGAAGCCAAGCCAGTGCCCTCCATCAGCGCCGGTCGAGCGGTTGAATTCTTCTACGACATCATCTGCCGCTTCGGGGTCCCGAACTCCATCATCACCGACAATGGTGCGCAATTCACTAGCCGAAAGTTTCATGAATTCTGCGAGGAGTACCACATCGGACTCGACTTTGCATCCGTGGCCCTTCCGAGGACCAACGAGCAGGTCAAATGTGCCAACGACATGGTGCTCCAGGGGATTAAACACCGAATCTATGACTACGTCGAGAATGCAGTCGGTCGGTGGGCCCAGAAACTTCCTTCTGTACTCTGAGGCCTGCGGAGGACCCCCAACCGGATGACAGGTTTTACTCTGTTCTTCATGGTATTTGACGCCGAATCCATTTTGTCGACCGACATCGACTATGACTCCTTGCGAGTCCAGGCCTACAACGAAGAAATTCTCAATGGGATCCCTATCCTGGAGGATGGGTAACCGCTAGTTAAAGCTTGTGGATGGGTCTTGTGTGTTCGTCGAGACTACGACGATAGTTCTCAATGGCACTTCTCATGGGTCCAGGTGTATAAACTCCGCAGAGTTACAGTTAATCCGCATTACCACGTCCGAAGAGGGACACTGCCTTAGAACTTCCATGATGATTAGTGTTGTTTTCTCTCCTCTTTGAGCTGTGGCTGGGTGTGGAGGATACACCGGCATTTAAAATGAACCTCCGTTCGAGATAACAGAGATTCCTGCGGGGCAAGATAATAAAATTTGACAGTTTTAAAATAAAATTTTCTTGCATCTTTAAAATAAAATAAAATATTTTAAACTTGCATTTAGCACTTGAGCCAGCCTTTACCCTTGAAACCATTTGCATGCATACATTGTTGATAGGTAGTACGCGGTTTGCTGAGTATTCGTACTCACGGCTTCTTAACTTGTTGTTTTCATAGGATACCCACAGCTTTGACTTTGACTACGTCTCTGATGGACCGTGAAGTCAGCTCCTACGCTCAAGCGTGCCTGTGTTGAGGAGGTTCACCGCTGCTATCATGACGATGCTTCCGTTGCAGTTTTCTGTGGATTTTTCGATAGTGATCTTTCTACTTTGAGTTGATTCCGGCCTGTGTGCCTATGGACCCCTTTGAAGGATTACTTTCTAATAAATTTGCATTGACTTGCTATTTTCTATTCTCGTTTCTTGTTTAATGCTTCTGTTATGGTTTCTTGATTGATCGCTTGTGATGTCGTGCTTGCCAACCTCCTGAGATTGGCAAGGTCACAGAATGTCGAGAATTATCGAAAGGTAAGAAAAACCCGATCATTACAAGTGGTATCAGAGCCATACTTGACCATAGGAGTGAAACCGTAAAACTAGACATAACTAAGGAATATTTCAATATTTTTGAATCTGCTATCAAACCTTCATCATGAAAGTTGTTTTTTTAAATCTTGTCGTTGCTTGATGGAAGTCTTGTTTGCTTAGAATTGTGCTTGTCTAGTTATTCTTGTCCTGATCTGCTGATCTTCTGTTGTTTTCAGTGATTCCAATTTCTGTTGATGCTATCTTTCTAATCAGAAATGTTCTTCTGCAGCAGAAGGCTCCGAGGAGGTCTGGACGCCTTCAGGCTCGTTTCAAGGAGGCTGCTTTGGAGGACCCTGAGGTACCACCACCCACGGGGCGTGGTCGTGGTGTCGCTCCCAGAGGTCGTGGTCGCAGTGCTGGAGGCCGCGTACCGGTGCCACCTGCGGCTGACGCGCCCAACGCTAGTCGAGAGCGTGGTCGCGCTGGAGCTCCAGTCCCTCAAGCTAGAGGGCGTGGCAAAAGAGTCGCCATGGACCCTAGAGTTGAGCCTGCCGGTGTAGCCGCGCCTAGTGAGGAGCTTCCAGCTGCTTCGAACCTTGCGGAGGTGATGGCCCGACAGACACTTCTGCTAGAGCGGATTGTCGAGCAGTCACAGCAGCAGCCTCGTGGACGTGCTCATGCTACAAATGCAACACAATACCACCAGCCAGCGAGTTATCGCATGGCTATATTCCTAAGCATGCGTCCGCCCACCTTCGACCGTGCAGTTGACCCTCTGGATGCTGATGATTGACTCAGGGACATCGAGAAGAAGCTTGATCTTATTCCGTGTGACGATCAGAAAGCTGTTTGTTTGGTGACTGACCAGTTAACAGGTGCAGCTGGTGTTTGGTGGGACACGCTTTACGCTACTCTTGATGATCCAAAGCAGTTCACTTGGGATGACTTCGTCACCACTTTCCGTGGTTTCCACATCTCCGAGTGAGCCATAGAGGCCAAGGCGGAGGAGTTTCGTAACCTTCGTAAGGGAGGTATGTCTATTACTGAGTTTGCCAACCGCTTCACCAAGCTCAGCCGTTTTGCACTTAAGGAGGTTTCGACAGAGCACCGCAAAGATGTATTGGTTTCGGATGGGCTTGCATCTTGACATGCTTCCATACCTGGATAGTGGAGTTCAAAGAAGTGTTCGCGAGCTCATCGACCAATGCCTGGCTTTGGAGATGTCACTTTAGAAGCTTGATCGGTCCAAGGATGCGAAGAAGAAGGCGGCTTGTCAGAGAACCAGTTGTGAGGCTTCTCAGCGTCAGCGCTTCAGCGCATCATTCCCGCAGGGATCGAAACAACCCACCTTCTCTCGATCCACTGCTCCTAGTCTAGTTCCAGTTCAACGACAGGGTCCTCAGAGTCAGGGAGGTGCTTTTCACCAGCAGCAGCAGTTCGCTTTCTGTTCGACAACAGGGCAGCCCTCAGTTCGTTGTTTCGAGTGTGGCTAGGAGGGTCACAAGTCGTTTTAGTGCCCGAGGCATCAGCAGCAGGGTCCTGGGGGAGGTGGTGCTTAGTTTGCCACTCCCACTAGGCCAACGCACCAGTCTAGAGGTCGAGGAGTGCGTTCAGCGGGCCGTGACGTTGCTCAGCCAAGCGTCACGCGTAGCCACCTGAACCACATCTCTGTGAAGGAGGCTCAGGAGGCACCCAACGTCGTTGTAGGTGAGTTCTTGGTTCACTCTCACTTAGCTACGGTTTTGTTCTTTTTAGGGGCTACTTACTCGTTTGTGTCGTCAGTGTTTGCGACTACACAGTCTCTCTACCTCACTCTTAGACATACCTACACTTACCATTTCACCTCTTGGAGTCTATAAGAGTCGTGTTGAGTGTAGAGGTGTTTGAATTTTGATTGAGGGTGTGGTCTTCCTAGCCGATCTCATCGTTCTTCCCTCGCGTGACATTGATGTCATCTTGGGGATGGATTGGCTTGCGAGGCACAAGGGAGTCACCACCTGTGCTGACAGAGTTGTGTCATTGGTTAACCACCACAGTGTTCGAGTGGAGTGCGCCCCTAGAGCGTCCAGAGTTCCACCTTCAGTTTGCAGCTTGCAGGAGTTGACTTTAGAGCAGATTCCAGTTGTTTGTGAGTTTTCGGAGGTGTTTCCAGAAGAGATGCTAGGACACCCCTCGGATTGGGATGTTGAGTTCGTGATCGATCTGCTACCTGGTACTGCGCCGATTGCCAAACGGCAATATCGAATGTCTTTCGAGGAGCTTGCTTTGCTTAAAGAGCACATCGATGAGCTCTTGATTAAAGGGTTCATTCGATCGAGTGCTTCTCCATGGGAAGCCCCAGTGCTTTTTGTGTGAACGAAAGATGGGTCAATGCGCATGTGCATTGACTACCATTCTTTGAATGAGGTGACGATAAAGAACAAGTACCCTTTACCGAGGATCAATGATTTGTTTGATCAGTTGAAGGGTGCGAAGTTCTTTTCCTCAATTGATTTGAGATCAGGGTATCACCAGATGAAGATTCGTCCTTCCAACATTCCGAAGACTTCGTTTGTGACGAGGTATGGGTCTTATGAGTTCCTGGTCGTTTCTTTTGAACTCATTAATGCCCCTGTCTACTTCATGAATATGATAAATAAGGTGCTCATGGTTGAGTTGGATAAGTTCGTGGTGGTTTTCATTGATGAAATCCTCATCTACTCCAAGTCAACGGAAGAGCATGAGCAGCATCTGAGAATTGTGCTTGAGAGGTTAAAATCGCACCAGTTGTATGCCTAGTTCAGCAAGTGCAAATTTTGGTTGG
The DNA here is from genome assembly GCA_001602295.1 of Zoysia matrella. Taxonomy (NCBI): domain Eukaryota; kingdom Viridiplantae; phylum Streptophyta; class Magnoliopsida; order Poales; family Poaceae; genus Zoysia; species Zoysia matrella. The sequence goes on along the minus strand of BCLG01000752.1, from coordinate 52,422 downwards.
AGAATGTTGTTTTTCTGGGTCGTGTTGTCATATCTGAGGGAGTTGCTATTGATCCCAAGAAAGTCAAGGCTGTTGTGGAGTGGGAAACACCGAGGTCAGTCAGTCTCTGAGGTAAGGTGTTTTCTCGGATTGGCAGGTTACTATCGCCGATTCATTGAGAACTTATCTAGGATTGCTAAACCTATGACCGAGTTGACTCAGTTGGAGATGCCATTTGTTTGGTCAGATGCTTGTGAGAGGAGTTTTCAGGAGCTGAAGACGAGGTTGATATATGCACCTGTTTTGACCTTGCTGGATATTCACCAGGATTTTCAGGTCTTCTATGATACTTCTCGTCAGGGTTTGGATTGTGTGCTAATGCAGAACAAGAAGGTGGTGTGCTATGCTTCGAGGCAGTTGAAGAAGCATGAGTTGAACTATTTGACGCATGATCTGGAGTTGGCGGCGGTTGTCCATGCCTTGAAGATTTGGAGGCACTATCTGATCGGTAACAGATGTGAGATCTACATCGACCATAAGAGTTTTAAGTATATCTTCACCCAAGCAGAGCTTAACATGAGACAGAGGAGGTGGCTCAAGATAATTAAAGATTACGATCTTTGTATCAACTATCACCCGGGTAAAGCCAATGTGTTGGCCGATGCTTTGAGTCGCAAGGCTTATTGTTCTTCTTTGATGTCTGGGCTGTCAGAGATTCTTGCAGATCTATCCAGTTTGGGAGTTGAAATTGTTCCTCAGGGTTTCTTGCATGAGCTCAGATTGCAGCCATTGCTAATTGAGGAGATCAAGTCAGCTCAAAAGCGTGACCAGGAGATTCAGTTGATCTTGAAGAAGATGAGGAAAGGCAAAGCACAGGGTTTTCGTGTGGATCAACAGGGTGCTTTGTGGTTTGAGGACCGTATCTGTGTTTCGAGAGTGCTAGAGTTGCAGGATGCCATTCTGAGATAGGCTCATGATTCGAGGTACTCTATCCATCCAAGCTGCACCAAGATGTTCAAGGATTTGAGGACTCATTTTTGGTGGGTTGGCATGAAGGCGGACATTGCTAAGTATGTTGTCTTGTGTGATGTTTGCCGACAAGTTAAGGCTGAGCATCAGAGATCGGCTGGATTGCTTTAGCCATTGTCGATCCCTTCTTGAAAGTGGGATGACATCAGTATAGATTTCATCACTGGGCTACAGATGAGTTCACATCACCATAACTCCATCTTGGTGGTGGTGTCTTCATCCCTGTGCGCGAAAACTTCTCAGTCGATAAGTTGGTGAAGATGTACATCGACAACATCGTGAGGTTGCATGGTGCACCGAGGAGCATTCTATTAGATCGCGGGCCTCAGTTTACTGCGAGATTCTGAAGAAGCTTGCATGAGGCTATGGGTACACACCTGGTATACGGTTCAGCTTATCATCCTCAGACAGATGGTCAGACGAAGGTGTGAACCAGATTCTAGAAGATATGTTAAGGGCTTGTGTGATCACCTATGGACAGAGCTGAGAGGACAGTCTTTCTTTTGCTGAGTTCTCTTACAACAATAGCTTTCAGGCCAGTTTGGGGATGTCACCTTGAGGCGTTGTATGATAGGAGATGTTGTACCCCGCTTATGTGGTCAGAGGTTGGTGAGAGGTCTTTCTTCGATCCTGATTCTATCAAAGCTGCAGAAGAGAAGGTTGAGAAGATCAGAGAGCATCTCCGAGTTGCTCAGAGCTGTCAGAAGAGTTATGCGGATAAGAGAAGGAGGCCCCTTTCTTTCAAGGTTGGTGATTGGGTGTATCTCAAGGTGTCACCTCTCCGTGGCATGCATTGCTTCTATGTCCGAGAGAAGTTGCCTTCGAGATTTGTTAGTTCTTTCTGGATTCTGAGAAAGATCGAAGAGCTTGCATATAGGTTGGACTTGCCATCAGAATTAGCAGACGTGCATCCTGTTTTCCACGTCTCTCACCTGAGGAAGTATCTTCGAGTGCTGAAGGAGCAAGTTGTCCTTGATGCTTTAGATATTCAGGACACGTTCGAGTATCTGAACTACCCTGTGAAGATTCTTGATGAGGCATACAAGGAGACGAGGAGATCCAAGATCAAGTTTCTCAAGGTCCAATAGAGCAACCATACCAAGCGAGAGGCAACATGGGAGAAGAAAGAAATTATGAGGAAGGAGTTTCTCAACCTGTTCGCGTCTGCTTCTTGATCTCGAGGACAAGATCTTGTAAGGGAGGAGTCTGAACAGTCTAAAATTTTCGAATCTATCTAAGTGAAGATTATCCTAAATTTCAATCTGCTCCAAATCCAAATTTCTCCTTTTAATTTTTCTAGCGCCGGAATAATTTGGTCCGCTGGCTTTTGTTGGGCTGAAATCATTTCCCAATTTCCCAATTAATTTCCCAACCTCCCTAATTAGCTCCCCTATAAATTTTCCCTCCTTCCTATCTCTTCCCACCAACCCCTTTTCTTTCTTCATTTTCTCTTTCCTCTTTTACAAGCCAGGCAAAGGAGATGGGGGGGGTCACGCCGCTCTAGCCTTCCCGACCCCGCGCCGTCCTGAGCGCGCCGAGCCCTGTCGAACGCGCCAGTCCCAACACTCTGCGGTGTTGGCATCCGTCGCGCTGCCGGTTTCCGTCTACCGCGCCTATGTCCCCGCGCTGGTTTCTGAGCCGCCTCGAGCCGATCCGCCTCGCCTAGAGCCTCCTTCATCCCGTGCGCACGTGCCCTATCACTGCTCCTCGCTCTCGCCCCGATCCGCGGCGTCACCGGTGCGTCTTCGACCGCGTCCCTACCACGTGTCCCCACGCATCATTCCCAGGCCGAGCCGCTTCGTTTGACGCCTCGGTCTTCGTGAAGCCGCCTCCGATTCGATCGGCCCCGACCGCCTCTGCTTGTCACCGATCTGCGTCGATCTCTACATCCAGCGCCAGCCTCTCCGTTCAAGTTGTGGTGAGCTCTTTTTCCCGTCATCCGACATTCTGGTGGTGCATAGCCGTAGCCGTTGATCTTTGGCAGTTGGTTCGAGCGCGGTGTCGTCGTATGGTCTCGCAGCGGGAGGAGGCAAGTTGTAGTCATTAGGCTAATCAATTCGTAAGTTAGTCTAGTTTCTTCGCCTTTGTGCGCGTTCCTGTAGATCATGCTTAATCCTGTAGACCGCTAGGGGTCAGCGAGCCTTAGTTGTTGATTTGTTCGTGCATTGCAGTGGTGCGGTAGTGAGCTAACGTGATAGTCAGAGCCTGAACTAGGGATATTCCATTTTTCCGTAATATTTCTTTGTATAGTTAATCTTCGAGGATTTTTGGGGAACTCCGTTTGGTCTCCAAAGTTTCTCTAGTTTGTTTCGCTTCATTCGTCTCATCGAGAACGTCGTGTAGAATTTTTCGAGAAATGTTTTGAGCACATTTAGTCTAGCAATTTGAATTTAGATTTAATTATTCAAATTTAAATTGTCACGTACCTAGTGTCTCACCCCTGTTCGTGTTGTTGTTTAGCTGGTGACCCCAAGGAAGAGTACCGTGAGGCTGCTCAGTTCGACGACTCGGATCCTGACTTCGATCTCGAGCTGACCAGGCAAGCCGCGTTCCTTAATCACTTTTGTACCCAGTATTTTAAACTGCATGTTTTGTCATAATTTGCATGCCAACTGTTTTAAAATATGCTAGAAACAATCTCAAGCCATGCCTATTTATCGTTTCACAAAATGTGAGCCCTAGCATTGTTTTAGAATGATTATTTTATTTTATGCTTAGCCATGCTTAGTCGCATTTATTTTACCTCACACCTATCACTGTAAAAATAGAATTTCTGTTAAATGATTTTGAACTGTGATTCAAATGTGTGAGTTTTGCAAATAACTATACACAACTATTTAGCGGGGGCAGGCTGGAGTATGAGGAGCTGAGGGGCTTTTGGGAAGTCTTTGTGGGCTAACCTATGACGGATACAACAGGAAGATCCGGGCTGAGATCTTTCCGTGAGACTTGTTGGTTGTTGACGTTGAGGATGAAGAGTGCCTGCCCAGGCATATGAGGACCGGTTTGTTGTGTCACATGTCTCCAATGCTTTTTCATGCACACCACGTTACTCTGTATGGTTGGAGGCTTGATCTTGAAGCTTGCCGAGACTGAATATTTACCCGTGGGTTGGTGGTGTTGTGTTAGTATGATGTAGAGCTATGACTCCCTATATGAGATCGAGATACCCCACCGAATCAGTGGTAGGCTCTTCACAACTCCAGAACCCATTTGCATACGCAATTGGGATCCCTATCCTGGAGGACGGGTAACGCCAATTAAAGCTTATTGACGGGTCTTGTATGTTCGTCAGGACTACGACAGTAGTTTCTGATGGCACTTCTCGTGGGTTCATGTGCAAAAACTCGGCAGAGTTACAGTCAATGCGCAGTGCCACGTCCCAAAGAGGGACACTGCCTGAGAGCTTTCACGATGATTAGTGTTGTTTTCTTCTCTCTTCTATTTCAAAATGTTTTGGACTCTGGCCTTTGAGCTGTGGCTGGGTGTGGAGGTTACACCGGCATTTAAAATAAATCTCCGTTCGGGATAACGGAGATCCCTGTGGGGCAAGATAATAAAATTTGACAGTTTTAAAATAAAACTTTCTTGCATCTTTAAAATAAAACAAAATATTTTAAACTTGCATTTAGCACTTGAGCCAGCCTTTACCCTTGAAACCATTTGCATGCATACATTATTGGTAGGTAGTACGCGGTTTGCTAAGTATTCGTACTCACGGCTTCCTAATTTGTTGTTTTCAGAGAATACCCACAGCTTCGACTTCGACTACATCTCTAACAGACCGTGAAGTTGGCTCCTACACTCAAGCGTGCCTATGTTGAGGAAATTCGCCGCTGCTATCATGATGATGCTTCTGTTGCAGTTTTTTGTGGATTTCTCGATAGTGATTTTTCTGCTTTGAGTTTATTCGGCCTGCGTGCCGATGGACCCCTTTGGAAGATTACTTTCTAATAAATTTGCATTAACTTGCTATTTGCTATTCTCATTTCTTGTTTAATGCTTCTGTTATGGTTTCTTCATTGATCACTTGTGATGTCGTGCTTGCCAACCTCCTAGGATTGGCAAGGTCACCGAAAATCAAGACTTATTGAAAGGTAAGAAAAACCCAGTCGTTACACCCTAGACCAACTCGATGAAGCGCGCGACGTCACCATCTTGCAGTCGGCTAAGTACCAGCAGAGTCTTCATTGACTACACACTCGGCGCATTAAGGGTTAGGTGTTCAACCTCGGCAACCTAGTCCTGCAGAGAGCCCAAACTAAAGCTGGGAAGCACAAGTTGTCACCCCCTGTGAAGGGCCCTTTATAATCAAGCGCTTTCTAAGCCCGGCGCCTACATCTTGGCAACCGAGAGTGGCAAAGAGCTCAAAAATGCCTGAAACATTGAAAATTTACGTCGTTTCTATGCATAATAAAACCAGATAAGAAACTTTAGCATGTCATGTCTTTTTTTTCTGATCGACGGCGCGCGCGGTCGAGAGACCGACCCCTCGCTGCCCGGGGGCTATCTGAGTGTCCCCTACGACAGTTTGCCGACCCATGCGATAAGCTCGCCGAGACCCGCAGTGCAGGCCTCGAGACCTCCAGCTCGGCAGTCGGTTCGCGCAAGTTTCAAGTTAAATCCCAACCCGCGCTAGCGTAAACTTCGAAAGTTCCCTCGAGTCGGCGTGATTTAACTAAGAACAGCGTAGCGGTCCGACCCGTCATTTCTGTTCTCAGGCTTTGCGCCTCTCGTTTTTGTTCGCAGGCTCCACGCCACGTCCTAAGGCTCTGACATGGTCCGCGCAAGTTTTGAAGTTAAATCCCGACCCGCGCTGGCGTGAACTCCAAAAGTTCCCCAGGCCAGTGTGATTTTACTAAGAACAGCGTAGCGATCCGACCTCGTCGTTTTTTTTCTCAGGCTCTGCACCTCTTGTTTTTGTTCGTAGGCTCCACGTCTCGTTCTCGTTCTAAGGCTCTAGCCTGGTCCACACAAGTTTCGAAGTTAAATCTCGACCCGCACTGGCGTGAACTCCGAAAGTTCTCTCGGGTCGGCGTGATTTAACTAAGAACAACGTAGCGGTCCGACCCCGTCGTTTTCGTCCTTAGGCTTCGTGCCTCTCATTTTTATTCTCAGGTCCCAGCCTTGTTTCTTGGGAAGTTTTGCTTCCCGACCCGCGTCAAGCGCGCGGGTGACCCTCGAACGTGCGAAGTAAAATCTAAGTGCTAGCGTTTGAGTCTTTTCTCGCGGCTAACGATTGACGACCCGGGTTGGTGACGCCCTACGGCTGCATTGAGTCCCATACTCAACCCTATGGGCAATATCCGACCTGGTCGCTCGATCAATGTCCAATGGATGATGAATAACGTGAAGTCTCAAAGAAATTTACATGACACGAGCAAGGGTCGGAATAGAATTTATTATTACTAATATCCTACAAAAGATGTCCGAGTACATCACAAAAAGTTATTACAGAAAAACAAAAAGAAGACCTAAATCTACGGATTCTGGGGAGGCGGCGGAGGATCCCGGGGTCAGGTCGGCATCGAGCCGAATCTATCCCACACGAAGTTAGCTGATTCGAAGGCGGTGCAGAGGTCCGCTGCTCGGGGCCGCAGAGCCTCCGACAGGCGCGTGATCACTACCTCCGGGGTGTTAGCAGCGAAGCCCTCGAAGACACGGGTGAGGTCGACCCTCGGGTAGTGTGACGCCACCTGCGCCAAGGCCAGCATCCCCCCATCTTGAAGGGCACCGGTCAGCGCGGCGGCGATCAGCCCAGGGAGGTGCCCCGTCATGTACCCGGCGTAATTTGCCGAGACGTTGGCATCACGCACCCCGACGATGATGGCCCGAAACTGTGACGTATGGCCGCCATCACGTCCCGGAGAGTGCGAGTCGCAACGGCAAAGCAAAATGAAGATAAGCGGCCGACCCCACGTCGACACTTAACAAACATGATTAGACACATACCGCCGCGCTCCTCCACCTCTGTCGTTCATGGGCCACGTCCTCGTCGTAGGACAGACGTAGGTCCTTTAGCTCCGCTGTGAGCTTTGCGACCTCATCCTCCGCGACTACAAGCTTCGCCTCGGTGGCGGCATGCTGCTCCGCTGACTTCTTCGCCTCTGCCTCCGCTCGCTCGGCCCGCTGATTGAACTCTGGACAAGGCGATCGACTTCAACCTCCCGCTCCTATGGAAAAAGGGGGTCGGGGACAGGGTCAAGAGTGTGACACTTACGAACAGCAGCGAACTGCACTTTAGCAAGCTCAGAGGAGTATTTCTTCTCCTCTCGAGCCGCCTGGGATTCTGTCTGAGCTGGGATTCTGTCCGAGCAGCCCGAGCGTCCTCCCGCGCCGCCAAGGCCTCGTCCTGAGGTACTTTGGTCTCCTCCCGCGCGGACTTGACCTTGTGGTGGAGTTCGTGGGCATGCTCCGACGACACCTCTCGGTCGGCCCGAGCCCGGTCCAGCGCCACGTGGAGGGACTCCACCTCGGCCTGCAGCCTCGGATCAGATACGGGCTGACCCAGCATTTGGAGCAGAACCCTCTGCGGAAACACGCCATAGCACCACAAATGAAAAGGTCAGTACCTATGAAATCTCAAGTTATCATAACTTACCCACGATTCGAGTATAGCTGGGTCATCGAAGACGTCACGACCCACGGCCAGCCTCTCGAGCGATTTGCTCAAACTTAGGCCGACCTCGCGCATGATGTCCCCGACATCCCCAATCCGGGTGTCATAGTGTAGCGTGGCTCGCGACACCACTTTGCCTGATGGGCACCACCCGCTTCGAGGCTAAAGCCCCGAAACCACCGACACTGGCCGTCGCCTCGACGGCCATCTCCGTCGTCGCAACGGCCGTCTCTGCCGCTTCCTCGCCGACCTCCACTGTCGGCCCTGTGGACGTGGTGGCTGGAGATGACACTTGGCTGCCTCCACTGCCCGCCGTCACTGGCTCCACGGAAAAGCCAGCCGGAGACGACACCTGGTCGCCTCCCTCGACTGCCATCTAATCACCCCCTCAGCACCTGCGACCAAGGGGCACGGAATCACCACTTCTTCCACAGCCTCTCTCTGACCCTCGACATCTGTGCCCGATGGGGGAGGCTGCGGGTCTTCCGCAACTGCAATCACTCCCTGACCCTCGGTAGAGGCCAAGGGAGGCTGCGCAACTTCTTCAACCAGCGGCGCATCGGCCGGTGGGTCCTGCTGCTGAGGACTTGGACATGGCGGAGCAATCGGAATACCCATCGCCATCGCCGCCGCGGGGTCCGACCCCCTTTCGCTGACTTGCGGCGCGCTACCCGCCGCGGCAGCAGGGCAACAGCTACACTACGAGAAATAAACAAAGTAAGTACACTACCCAACTAATGTTCACAACGGTAAAAAGAAAACACGAATGCATGTACTTACGCCTTCGACCGGCAGACCGGAATGGCCCCGGTCGCCGGCGGCGGCAATTGCACAGCCTTCGGGGCTCGGGCCGTCACCACTATCGCCACCCTCACAGACAGCAACACCAGGTGAACAACCGGGATGGGGACGGGGATGATGCTCGAGCCACCAAGCCAGATCATCTTCACGGGGACCGAGGGGCCGAGTCGGACTCAGTGTCCGACCCCAAGTCCGGGCCATCGTCCAAATCCTCGGACGACGACACAAGAACTGGATCGCCTGCCACTTGCACAGCCAAGGCGGCCACCTCCGCCCGCGTCAGCTGAGGGGCCGGACCAAAGACCTGCGTGATGAACCCTCTAGGCTTCGGCCGATTGGAGGATCTCCTGTGCGACCTCTTCTTGGAGCCGCTGGAGCTGGTGCCCCCAGCCTACTTCGAAGCTGCAGCTGTCGCTGACGATCTTGACGCTCGGATCGGGACCAGCGCTGCACGGGCGACCATCGAAGACCGACCCGCCGCTAGAGACATCAGCGCCGGAGAGAAGGGGCGCCCAACGGCACCGCCGCTGGAGCACACGAGGAGGACCCGCTCACCTAAATCGACACGGATAACAAGTTTAACCAACGATTGTAATCGCCGCGCTACAAGTAACGTAGACTGCAGAAGAAATTGACTTACCTGACACGCAGACAGTGGCTCCGGCCCTCTCGTGAGGACCGCCTCCTCGTATCCTTCAAACATGAGGGCTACGAGACCCACAATGTCGTCGTCCGACAGCTCATCCCTGACCACCAGGCGCGTGGTGTCTTGGGCGCCGTGTACTCATGCATCTGTCGCCTGTGCTGTTGGAGCGGGAGCACACAACGACCCACAAAAATGGCGGCCACCTTGACGGCCTCCCGGTGCTGCCTGATCTGACCAAGGTATGGGGTCAGTGCCTACACCTCCTCGTCCAACGACGAGGAATCCACGAGTCAACGGTCGCGGCGGTCTAGTCGAGGAATGCCGGGAGTCGGGGGGGGGGGGGGGGGGGGGGGGGGGGGGGGGGGGGGGGGGGGGGGGCGAGGTTGGTGGCGTAAAACCACTCGTCATCTCAGCCCTTCAACGACTTCTTCAGGGGCACGTCGAGGTACTCTCCCGATCTCGTGCTTTAGAGGCAGATGCTGGCACACCCGTAGCGCCGGCTGTTGCGCGCGCCACCCAGCTGCGTTACGTTGAAGTAGTACTTCCACAAGTTGGCATGTGGAGGGATCCCCGAGGATGGCCTCGCAAAGCGTGATGAAGAGCGCGATGTGGAGCACCCCGTTCGGGTTGAGGTGGTGGAGGCCGACCGATAGTAAGCGAGGAGCTCGTGGACGAATCGGCAACATAGAACGCCAAGCCCCCGGTCGTGGAAGGAGAGAAAGGAGACAATCTCATCTGGCACGGGGGCCGGGAGCTGCTGCTGCACCGCCGGCCTCCAGCTGATGACATTCCACTTCTGGAGGAACCCCTTCTCCGCGTGGTCCCTCAAGATGTCATCAGACACGGTGGGCGCCTTCCACTCGGTGGCCATGGCTTTTGCGATGGCGACGACGGCGAACGGCGAGGTGAACAAAAGCAAAGGGCTCAGGGTGAGCAGGTGCGTGAGGAAGACGAAGGCGAAGGCAAATGGCAGGGGTGGGTTTTGATATCCCATCCGGCTGCTTTTATAACCGTGGGAGGCGGACAGTTCCGTCCCCACGATCCCTGGGACATGATCCCGCGAAGTGACGGGAGTTACTCCTGCAGCATGATGAGCACCCGAACCGTCCGGCACCTGTAATTTTCATACCCCACCCGTCGACGGGTGGGCCCGGCGCAAAGCTCTCATTGCGTCCGCCAGTCAAAGTGACATCGGCATGCCTGTACGCACCTGCTAGGTGAAGTAATCGCCTGGCCGGCGCCAGACGAATGTGACACACGCGCGTGGACCGCGGCGCCGGACGACGGTTCAACTTTCGAGAGCCACTCACCACACTCCACATGGCCGCGTCGGAAATCCGTACTTGAACGACGGGGCACCCGACGGACCGAACGCCAAAACTGTATACCGACGATCTTCGCTACCCAGTCAAAATGACGTTAGCTCGACTGCACGCGCCAGCCGGGTGCAGTAATAGCCGTCCTTCATGTGGACGTGACGGGACCGAACCTGTACATTGGGCCAGTACCAGATCGGCCACCGAGCCGTTCCATCTGACCCCTGCCCTCACACGCTGATCATGGAGTACAGCGAATCCGCTTAGCCTATCCTAGGCGCAAGTGCTGATCACAAACATACGACTGCACCAACCGGTCCGTTCTAGGTACATAACACAAATCCGGCCATGAGCGCAGCTGGTCCTGACTCTCGATGGTCGGCGAACGAGAATTTCTAATCAAACCCCTCGACCGACCCTACGGATCGCCAGAGGGCTCGAGGGCTGCGCCCTACAGGTGCGCTCACGCGCCCCCGTAAGATTGATTATGACAATATGACGCATCAGATCCCCTGACTGACCCTACCGCCCGAGGGTCGGGGCTACGCCCTACGGGCGCGCTAGCGCGCCTCTGTAGGATCAACCCTACAGATCGCCCGGGGGCTCGGGGGTTACGCCCTTCGGGCGTGCTCGCACGCCCCTGTAGGATCAACCCTACAGATAGCCTCATAGGAAGAACATGAAGAATCAATTACGAAACGACTGTAATGACGCATCAGACCTCCCAGCCGACCCACCGGTTGGCCCAGGGGCTATGCCCTACGGGCACGCTCGCGCGCTCCTCTAGGACTGATCATTGGAGATTGACTTCAATGACTGCCACGAATCAGCCCCACACCGCCTCAACAAGATTGCAAATAGTGCAAGGCTCGGGTGCAACTGTCGGGTTCATATTACACGGGTACCTGCGGCGCGGGGTTACTCGACGGCTCAGCTATGGTATACAGCCCGTCGACGACAATTGGCCCACATTATTCATGGATCAAGAAAAAGATTCTCGCAAGTTTCTGCTAAGCCCAGCTCATAGGGTCAGGCGCGTCCAAGGACGGAAGCCACCCTAACCCCCATGAGTCGGGGGGCTACATAATGACAAGGCTTGGCCGTCCGATGGCCAAGTAAGTGACTTACTTTCTGACCCAAGGGTCAGACGACTAACTCTCGACAAGGCCCCTACCGGTACAGAGATTCTTGACAACTGCACAAAGGAGGCAGGGAGGTAAAGCAAACGGTAAAACAACCTCTGTCCCCTCGGCACTGAACAAGGGACAGGCGAAGGACACTAGCAATGACAGCTGGCGCCAAAGAACCGTAAGGTGCCATGGAGTCGCTAGGGACTCTACTCGTACGAGAGCCATTCCGCCATTGTAATCCACCCGATCATACGTGAGTTCATCATTTTAGATCCCTGGACGTAGGGTATTACACCTCGCAGTGGCCTGAACTAGGTTATGTTCCTAAGTCCATCGTGGATTAGACCACATCGGTTTGGAAGAAGCGCACCGTACTCCCTCCGATCTTATAAATTCATACTGTGCCGGTGTACAGAACAGCGACGCTTGCATCATAAAACTATGTTTTTACTAGTATCATGCTTGCACCAAATTGAGACACTATGTGTTATCTAGTGCTTGTGTGGTTGTTGTTATTAGACATATGTTACATAGGCCAATTTCTAGTGGTAGGCTTGAAAAATGCGCATATGCTTTGATTGAGTATGATTTGGCCCTATGAACCACTAAAATCCATGAAGGGTCAAATTGTTGCTAATTTTATTGTTGAGCATCGAATTGATTTAGAGCATGATTTAGATGTTGGTTATATGACATTTACACCTTGGATGTTGTATTTTGATGGATCTGTTTGCAAGGAGGGTCAAGGTATTGGTGCAGCGTTGGTTTCTTCTCTTGATATGCATTTTGAATTCTTAACCGATTAGAGTATAATTGCAACAACAATCAAGCCGAATACGAGGCATTGTTGTTCGGTTTGAAGATGTTAGAGTCCATGGGAGTAAAATATGTAGAGGCTTTCGGCTTCATTGTTAGTGGTGCAACAAGTTGCTGAAAATTTCCAATGCTTAGATGGTTCGTTGAATGGCATTTTACACAAATGCCTAAATGTTATCAAAGGGATGGATGAGTTCATATACACCATATCCCTAGTCTAGAAAATAGTAAGGCCAATGATTTGGCATAAAAATCATCGTGTTATAACGTTAGCATTCAATCATTAAGAAACCGATGCTTGATATGCTAGAATTGGACGATTTGGCTACTAGCACATCAAAGCGTGACAGAGCCGAATCACTTGATTGAAGATCTCCCATAGTTGCCTACATTCGCAGTTCAACCCAAAGTGTGGATAAAAAAGTTCGGCATATAGCTTTCAAATATACTTTGATTATAATTTATATCGTCGTACGGGGGACAATTTTCTCTTAAAGTGCTTAGGTGATGAAGAAGCCAAAGTGCCCATGGGAGAAGTTCACAAGGGCATTTGTGCTATGCATCAATTGGCTCCAAAAATGAAGTGGCTATTGCGGAGAGCCAGATTCTATTGGCCAACCATGATTGCCGATTGTTATCGCTACTATAAAGGATGCGAAGAGTACCAAAGGTTTGGCAATATTTAATTGGTGCCTACTGCCATGATGAATCCCATCATATATAAAACCTTGGCCATTCCGAGGGTGAGGTTTGAATTTTATAGGGCAAATAAATCCTCCATCTTCGAAGGGACACCGCTTCGTGCTAGTGACAACGGATTACTTCATCATGTGGACTGAAGTGGTTGCTCTCAAGAACATGATACACAAAGAGGTAATTGACTTTCTTACCAAGTATATTATTCATAGATTCGGCATCCCGCAAACTTTGACTATAGATCAAAGTACTTCCTTTACATCCGGTCATGTTTGAGAGTTTGCCGATTCTTATAGAATTAGACTACTCAATTCATCTCCATATTATCCTCAGGCCGAGTCTAATAATAAAACATTGACTAAGCTCATTCAGAAAAAGATAGTAGATCATCCTAAAAGATGGCATGAGGTCTTATCGGAGGCATTGTGGGTTCATCATATATCTAGACTTGAAGCCACTAAAGTAATCCTTTATCAGCTCATCTATGGACAAGAGGTTGTTTTACCCGTCAAGATAAATCTAGCAGCCTTGAGGTTAGCCAAGAAAAAATGATTTGTCCATTGGCGAGTATCACAAATTGATGTTAGACAACATTGATAAGGTTACTGATAAGCGCTTGAATGCCTTGAGAGACATTGAGAAGGATAAGGCAAAAGTCGCTAGATCTTACAATAAGAAGGTAAAAGCCAAAACTTTTTAGGTGGATGAATTGGTTTAGAAAACTATTTTGCCCGTTGGCTCAAAGAGCAACAAATTTGGTAAGTGGTCTCCTAGTCGAGAAGGACCCTATAGGATAATAAAGGTCATAGCCGAAAATGCATACATGGTGGAAGATGTGCGAGGAGAGCCATTACCTAGGGCTCTTAATGGCCGGTCCTTGAAAAGGTATTATCCAAGTGTGAGGCAAGAAGCTTGAAAGAAAACGGCCGATATAAAGTACATCATTGCCAAGAATGATAATATGGATGATGAGTTAAGAGAACCATCATCCTTAGATTTTTGAGTGTTTAAAATGTTTGTGTTACGCTCGCTTTACCATAAAAATAGAGAGGCATATGTTGACACTCAAAATTTGCATGTATCGGACTGTCCGGCCGATAAATGGAGTGTTCGAGAGACCTCTCACTGGAATCAGCCTAGAACCACCGAAGTGTCTGGCCAGGTACCGGAGTTTCCGATGCACCTGCTTCTGGAATTGGTCCGGAGTGTCCGGTGATGGGCCGGCGGGTCCGAGAGCACCCCTTTTGGAATCGGTCTAAAACCCACTGGAGTATCCAGCCGACAACTGGAGTGTCTGGTACCGGAGTCTCTAGTACTGGACTGGAGTGTCCGAACATCTTGAGAAGATCAAAAATTCATGTTTGACAAGCTAAAATATAGTAGGAGATTTTGACTGATGATGATTATTTCATGAGAATTATTTTTCAACATGTTTTTCAGGACGTGGCAGATATTTTCGAAGAGTTTGGCTAAATTCTACTAATGAAGGAAAGAAGTGCTTAAAAAGACATAAAGATAAAGCCAAATTCATGATTTGAAGGTTCTAAAATATAGCCCTCGCTGAAACGATCAAAACGGATATATGAATCACGTAAATCGGAACCCGAACAAGGAAATCACGACCTTAACAAAAATGGATGCGACAGCTGGAAACTTTGGTAGACCCCTTCGTAGAACCGCATTTTTGGACCCTTAGAGTGTCCGGCCCAGGGCCGGAGACTCCGGTAGAACCCTTTTTGGAGCCGCATTTTAGACCCGCAGAGGGTCCGACAATGTGCTGAAGTGTCTGGTACCGGAGTGTTTGGCCCAGAGCCAGAGTATTCGGTACCCAAGTATATTATTAGTAGTTTTTACATCAAATCAGAGATAATTTGTTTCTTAATCAAGAAGATTCCCACTAATTTGTTTCTTAATAAAGGAGATTCTTGGCTGCACAGGGTAAGACAACCCTACCTTTATATAAAGAGGCCTCCTATTGAGGGTATCCCAATCGATACTATAATTTGCCTTTACATTTTGTACCTTCCAAACTCTAATCCTTTTACTCGACCTCTATTTTTTTTCTTCCTTCGTCCCGGTGACGTTTGAAGGCGACTTGGCTGCCTTGACCGAGCTTGAATCAACCCTAAGAAGGTCTTGCTCCGATGGGGTCTCTCCCGAGCTCGACTTTTTAGGTGCTGCAGTAGATCAGCGTCAAGGCGACGCCGGCGTTTTCGCACACGGACATGCGCATGGTGTGTTGGCCCGTAATCTGTTTCCGTGTCAACATAACAATTTCGAAAATGAATTAATTTCCAGTGCATTCAATTTTAAATAATTCATTTCTCAGAAATTGATTCCTAGGATCAGTTTCAATTCTTAGGATCCAAACGGCTCTTATTATTTTTATGTTGAGATATTCGCTTATGTTTATAGATGACAGTTCAGCTTTGTCTCAGAACATAATGATTGTAGGTGCCATAGACATAATATGAAAGGTACAATAATCTTCTCTCTTATTATTTATATGTTGACATGCTAGGATTATTATGTTTTGAGATAGAGGGACGAAAAATGAAAGCGCTCACAAGACACGCACATGACAAGGAAGCGGTTCATCTAACACTTGTCGGAGGCATGAACTATCACTGTCGTGTGAGTCAGTAGAGGGATAGATCTATTGCTGGCCCATCTATTAGTGACGGTTATCCTCTAGATCCGCTTCCCACATGACACACAAGTTTCTGACAAACACAGGCAATAGCAATATGTTGACTAGTTCTTGTATAAAGTTATTAATAGAATGGTCATGTTGTTGATTCTTCCAAAGCTGCACTAGAGGTCATGGGAATTCGACGTTGACCTGCTCATGAGCCGAGGTGATTCTTAAATGATGAATCTTGGTCTACTTATTCCGTGCAAGAAAATGTTTGCGATTTTATATCAGCGGCTCCTCAACAGTACTACACTTTACAGAAAAAAAGGGTATCCATTACAGATGGCTATGTCCAAAGAATCATGTAATGTAAAATGAAGTTTGTGCTTTGCGCCTAGGTGCATGTGTGACTTAGTCTTGGTTGGATTGGCCGTGTGCAGAAAGCCAGGACTGGATGGACTGGACCACCATCCAATCTGTGTCCAGGTCCTAGCAAGAAATACGAAATGTTGATATTGATTTTAGGCCGTTAATTTTTTTAGGCAGTGGAGTACTTTCTCCGTTCTTAAATTGATGTCGTTGTTGATTTTTAATATCAACTTTGACCATTTGTCTTATTTAAAAAAAATTTTGATAAAAATCATATATTTTGTTATAATTTGATTAATCATTAGACTTATTTGAATCGCAATTTAAAATTGTACATATTTGAACTAATTTTTTTAATAAAACGAATGATCAAAGTTAAAAGTAAATGACGACGTTAATTTAAAATCGGAGGGAGTAATTGATATCAGGGATGTTGTGCAGTTTTTGAAGTATCGCTGTAACTCACCGAGCATATGTAAGTTAGCGACTCTCAAACTGTGGTCACTACCGAAACATACCGTCGCCGCATACGTACTCACCGGAAAAGTTTTCTCTTGTTTCAGAAATAAATCCATTATTGTAGGTGGTACGTACCATGCGAGGACACAGAGAATGCCCTCTGTTTTGGACCGCATGCCGTGCACGTGTTTCACTGATAGGGATATAAGGGACCAATCAGTTAACTGGAAGTAAAAAATGCCATTTTCGAGCTTATCATTGAAGCCATTTTAGAAAACCCCTGTGGTCACGTACTTCGCGCTTTGGGGCGCCGTGTTTTTGACAAGGTGAAGTATCCCCCGAGCAACGCGTTCCGGCTATATATGCTGCCACCGGGTCCACGGCCATCACCATCATGCTTCCAATCGACTCCGGCACGATGACGCGCCCCCTCGCCGCGACCGCCTTCCTCCTCGCCCTCCTCGCGACCATTTCCGTGGCCCCGGAGGCCTGCTCGGGCTCCGTGTCCGCTGCCGGCCGGGAGAAGCACGCCGCCGGCGTGTATATCGTGGCGGTGAGGCCCCCGGCCGCTGGTGTTGACAGCGAGTGGTACCACGCGCACATCCTCGCCACCGCGCTCGGCAGGTACGTAGCATGCCACCACCCAACCAAATGCAGCATGTTCCATTGGTCGATCTGCTCTGTTTCTCCTTCGCTGACGAGTCCGTCCTTGCTCGTGGTTTGCAAATCGCAAGCGAGGCGAGGGCGAGGCAGGCGCTGCTCTACAGCTACAGGACGGTGATGAGCGGGTTCGCGGCGAAGCTCACGGCGGCGCAGCTGGCCGCGCTGCTGAGTGAGTTCTCGATACTCGCTTACTGATGATTTCTCGTGTGAATTCTTGCTGTCGGCGAAGATGCGAGCCTTGGATAGTGTGTAGCAGCATATTCGACCATGGTTTACATTAATTCATATAGTTAGTTTGTGTTTATTGGCTGTAAACACTCACATGGTCTTCACATGACCGTGTCAACCCTTGCTTGATAAGTTAATCACAGGCAAAAGATAAAAGAAATATTGTTAGTCAGTAGGAAGGGAAGGGAAGAATCCTTTTGGCCGTCCCTAGGTCAATGCAAGACGTTACCTGCTTTAGTCGTCGGTGTACCTCTGCAGACGATGACTTGACCAAACCAAACTTATAGATGCTCCTATGGTTTCCCCTGATGGAACGGGTTTTTCTTAACGTATTTATTAGAATTCTTTGATACGTTGAATTGAAATTGGTAAATTGAGTATAAAGCCACCGACATATTGTCCTTGAAAGTTCCTATCTTTTTACCAAAAAAAAAAAGTCCAGCAAACTTTCAGTTTACAGCTCTGCCAGTCAATGCTAGTAGAAGTGAAAATAAGGAAGGGCGTGCCGTAGCCTGGATCATAAATCTAGTTTAGTGTTTAACTAAATTTTTTATCCTTACAGCAATAATTAAAAAATGAATGGAGTAGTCGTGTAGTTAACAATATCATGCCTGCTGCTGCTGCATTGGGCTTGGACTTGCTGAAACTTATTGTGTTGGGACTCGGGAAAAAAATTATGACGCCTTAAAAAACTGAAGAGTTTCTTGTTTCCCGATAAAGTTGATGTTAGTTCCTTACCTACAACTTATTTTACCCCTTTTCTGGCCAGAGCATCCTGACGTTCTCCATGCGCTGCCTGACGTGCAGTACTCCCTTCAAGGTGACGGTCACAACAACATAAACACCAACAACTGATCAGTGTTTCAAATTCAAGGGCTTTACGAACGAAGATACACAAATTCGTCGTTGGTACCTGCGTCATTCATGTATAATGAATGGCTCTTATGAGTAAGTGTGTACTCCTTGTGCACACACTAATTAAGGTCGGAGACTGTAGAGGACAAGTTACACGATCAAAATGTAGCATCTTTCCGTGTAAAATGATTGTCCTAGAGGATGAAGGAATTGAAAATATATCAAACAAAAGTATCGCCCTGCACATCAAAACACATTTTCTCCTTTCCACTGCTGTTTCACCTGCCTGCTGCACATCAAAATGATAGTATCTTTATTATAATTTTCATTATTATTAAACATATCTGAGGCACAACAAATAAATTTACATGAGCCCTTTTAAGGTAGATCAAATGCTGTTGGCTTAAGATAAGAATTTGATCTCAGCAATTAATTTTCGGAAGAGGAAATAAACAGAAAATAGAAAAATACAAATACATCTCAGCCAACACTCGTTCTTGATTCCTGTTAGTTTCCAAAGAAATATATTACTTTCCAATAATTCCTGCAGGCTAAAAACTTTCCAAAACACGCATGCATTAGTTTCTAAAAAAAGTTACTTTCCACATTGAATACTAAGTAATTAATCATTATGAAAGTTTACTTCCTCGAAGGTAAAATACCTTAGGACTAGAGTGCCCGATCCTTAATAAATATCGATTGGTGGAGGTGACTTTTGAGATCCAACTACAAACGAATAAGTTACGTGTGACTTAGCAAATACAGAACCAACTCCAAATTGTTATTGATAACACGAGGTTCGATTCCTACAATCAATCAAATAACAAGCAGCAAATTGAAATCACTCAAATGTGGAGTCCTCAAATACTGTTTAATAGGTGATCATTGAACACAACTAAAGATCAGAGAGTTTGCACAAAGGCTAAACTAAACAAAAGAAAACCTAAGTGTTCTTGACGACCGTTGGAATCTATAAATAGATGGGAGGATGGGCAAAGGAGTGTTAGTCATCCTCAAACCCTGGAACGCGCTCTTAATGGACTCAACTTGATACATGGGCTAACAACCTAGGTTGGGGTGACATAGCAACTTTTGTATTAAAACTACGATTGTACCCAATGGCCAGATCCGTTCAAAAGTAGACATGATAAGCATTACAATAAGTACTTAAACACCCAAATTAAAATCCATATGAGATCGTGGCACCAATCATAAGTTAGCGATGTTCTGCAGTCCAAATCAAGCCCGCTTGAATCTCCATCCTTTTAAATCTTCACCATCATTCCAATGTGCACATGTTTCTATGGCATAAACAAGACGAGCAAGAATCTGAGATGGAATTCACCTGATGGTTGAGCTTAGTGCACAAGTATGAGTAATCGGATCGTAATCTCGATTTGTTGTAATGGTGTGGATATTGGCATTGAAATCTTCATCCGAAGGTACGATTTCCTCATTAGTACCAATTAAATCTTCAAGATTTACTCAGATGAATGGACTATAATAATTTAGATCTAACTTAAAACATGCTTTTTTTACAAACTAGAATAGGCAAAAGGGTTATTGGATATCTCCGTGTGGGTAGTAGAAAGCAGAGCTGCGGTCCGTAAGATCCTTCAAATGGGGTTGCTTCTCCCAACGAGAAAAGCGACAAGGTGAGCGATCTACACTAGAAGTAGAAAAGCGATCCTGGAGACGCTTCTCCGCTTTCCCTTAGCCTTTGTGGCTTGCCTCTGCCTCGCGCCATCACCCCCTCCCTCTAGATTTGTGTCACCTCTCTCTAGCTCTGTCTGCTGCAGCCTTGGGCTCTTGCTGCATCCCTCTGTCACCTGTTAGTGTTCCTTACATCATTACTAAGATGACATAAGTACAGGACTTGGTAAATCACACTAAATCAGATAGCACTCCAAAAGCGCACAGGAATACCATTGTCACCCAAGAGTATTCTAGTGTATTGTATTTATATTTATCCCACAGAAGGCATGGTGATATAGAGAAACATATTCTAAAGACTAACTCAATGTTTCTACTCTTATTCTAAAGTCTAGAACATGGGTAACCATATCTGGATTATAAGATAGTAGACACAAACGTTGTGATACCCTATTCTAATTATAAGTTAGTGGCATGCAGACATGCAAGTCAAGTTCTATATTTACTTTCTAAACTAGCCACAAAGTATATATCAAGATATAATCATCTACAGTGCACTTAGTTCCATTCACTCAGTCACTACCAGGGTGATGCCTTCTGACTTGGATTAACAAGCCCAAGGACATTGTCTTGTCATACAAGCCATAAGTCATAATACCCAAACATGGAGGATTACAAAGGACAAACGAGGTTGTCACCAACCTTCGCTAACCTCTTACAATCTGTGGAGTACATCCACATTCAATGAAAGTGAATAACCTGCACCTCATGTCCACATTATTCAACAACACCTTAATCCTTCCGGATAGTAGCAAATTTAGTACTAGGAATACAAGAGCCACATTGAACGAGTGTCGTGGCATGGATCGACTAGTCTAAATATGCATTGATTATAATAATATGAAAACTCAAGCATAGTATAATTATACCTAATCCTATGGACTTTTTGGCGTTCATTACATTATCATGAAGATGGCATAAGTACTAGCCAATGGTAAATTCACACTAAGTCAGATAGGATTCCAAAAGCGCAAGGAATTATCATTGCAATATTTCACCCAAGAGTATTTCAGGGTATCGTATTTATCCCAAAGGAAATCATAGATAATATTCAGGGATAGAAAATTCTTCCAAGGACTAATTCAAGGAAATACTACTCATATTGAAATAACTAAGTCTAAAACAGGGATAAGCATATATATTAACATGATAGTGGACACACACATCGGATTACTACTCTACTTTATTTTAAATACAAATGAGTACTGAGCATACAGACAAGTGATGCGAGGTTCGGTCCAATTTTGTGATGGAGATGGCAATCATGCTTGGTGGGAGGAAACGATGTTCATGGCTCGACTACAACTGTCCACGACGTTGGACTGATACACCGATTCATAGGGTGAGCGCGAACTTGTGGAGCACGATCAACAGACCACGAGGACACTTGTCCTGCAAGCAATCGTAGAACAAGCAAGTATGAGATGAACAAGCATTGGATGTTAGATCAAATACGAGTTTTAATCTGAAAGCACGAAAGGCGGGGGAATGATGACAAGAAGACGGCGGTTTAGTCGACACGCGCACTGCAAGCGAAGTAGCGGTGGCTAAACTTCAATCTATCAAAACCTTACTTTGTTCTCTACAACGTGAAACCTATTTGTAGAGGGGAGGATGAACTCAGGGAAGTTGGGATCATGCTTCAACCCTATGACGCGCCCATTAGGGGTTCATCTTGATACATTGCCCATTGGGCAAAAATAAGGTGGTGCAAACACCGTAGGCAGAAAAGGTCTCTGCAGTATTTTGACTTTTCTCGATGGGTCCATCAAGGTATGGCAGTGAAGCTGGATCCGTTGGAAAGTAGACTTCATAAGCTTTCCATGAAATACTTGAACGTCCAGAAAGGGCCCGTATGAAATTGTGGCTGGTATTAGGAGTTCATGCTATCCTGCGATCCAAATCCAACCTACGCGACTCCATCTCCTGGTTAGTTTTCTCCTTAGTTCCTAAGCAACACAAGAGTACAGAGATTTTCATGGTCCAAAGAAGTTGAACATGAGCTTAAGAGCGAATTTACTTAATGGTTAAGTTGACGTGCACGGCGCAAGTCATAGGATCTGTAACCGAAACTTGTGTAGATGTAGGGGAGGAGGATGTATCGGTGATGTTGATGTCCTCATCAACAAGTCCAGTTGTGAGAGTGGCACCCTTCTTAAGGATCTATAACTGAAACTTGTGGAGTGACACCCTTCTTAAGTTACCATAGAAAAAAAATTTAATTTCAGCGGTACTTTAATCTTCCAAATTGGGCATTTGTTCGGAAAAATTCCATTTTGTAACATATACTTGTACATGGGCCTAACCGAAAAGATATCACTAGTATGCAAGTCCCAGATAAATACATCCTTGTCAATGGTGAGATTAATACTTACTTTGATACAAGGTCAAACCAAAACTCTAAAATTTCTCCAACTAACACCCTCCGGAAAGAAACATTCAGTGGAATGGTACTCAAGACTTGAGTCACTGTTGCCTCTTTCCTCCTTACAATGTGGTAAAGGTTAGGGTAAATGATTCCTGGCGGTCTATCTCCAATCCAAATGTCCTCCCAAAATCTAGTTTCAGCGCTACTATGAATTCGTAGAAAGTTTTGCCAAATGCTATCCTCATTAATCAATTTGAGCAATCATTTTACTTAATAGATACTTCTCTGAATGCCAAGACTTTGGATTCCTAACCCACCGCAATTCTTGGGTCTATACAAAATGCTCCGCTTTGTTAGTTTATATTTTTTTCTTATGTTCATCACATTGCCAAAAGAAATCTTGAGTGATAATAGTCTAGTTTTTTAAGCACTGCCTTAGGGACCCTAAAAATGATAACATATACATAGCTAGGCTAGTCAAGATGGAGCTAATCAAAACTAGTCTATCCCCTACTGAGAGAAGTTTTGCTATATAACTAGCAAGTTTTTTCTGAAATTTCTCATCAACAATGATCCAATCACTATATAACCTTCTATGATGCATAGGAATGCCAAGATATTTGAATGGGGCGAACCTAGTGCTACATACTCAACTTCATATTCTTTGGCTTTACCATAGCAATAGAGTTAACTTCTAATCTTTAAGCCTGATAATTTCTCAAAAGTCCCTAGCACTAGTTTTAGATTCTTGGCATGGTCTAAATAGTGTTCTATAAAGAGAATTCTGTCATCCACGTATTGGAGGATGGAAAGCCCATCATGTACCAAATGAGGTATGACCCTATGGAAATCTCTATTTACTTTGACATTTTCAATAAGAATTGGCAATACATCCATTACTAATAAGTTGAAAAGGAGAGGAGACAAGGGATCTCCTTGCCTTAGTCTTTTGTTAGTTTGGAAAAATTGACCAATGCCATTATTTACTTTGATCTCAACACTACCACCTTTGAAGATTTGATCAATTCATTCACACTATATTAATGCAAATCCTTTCATCCACAACGCTTGTTAGAGGAAAGGCAATTGACCTTATCACATGCCTTTTCAAAAAATAATTTCAAAATTACTCCATCTAACTCTTTCTATGCATCTCATGGATCATTCATGCAAAATTACAACACCTTCCATGATGTTCCTACCGGACATTTATATGGTTGAATTTCACCTGCGTACATAATTTTTTTCAAATACAAGTGGAACTATATTATTTGAAATATTCGGGAATCGAAGGAGGAAGCTTCCCCGAGCTCCTCCATGGCTTCCCTAAGCTTCTTCAAGCCCGGAGCTTGCCGTCCCCTTCTTCCTCAACTTCGACGAACTCCACTATTGTTGACCTCAACATCGAGAACTTCGTCCCAAGCTTTTCCGCTCCGTCGAGCACTTCTCTCAAGCTTCTAGATGTCGAGATGAAGCTTTCCCCCTCCCTATTTCCCCTTACCTTGGCCATTTGGTGCCTCATTGTTGAGCTTCAAGTGCATTAACGGTTTCTTTCACCATTGTTGAGGATTCTTTGAGAAACTTGTTGCATATCATTTTTGGTACCTCAAATGGCATCCCTAGGTCATATTTATGCTTGTAGTATCTTTATTTGGCTTCCAAATAACATCTATTGCCATCGAGTTAATCATCCTCTTTCTTACCGAGCTTTTTCTTATTCCAGGCCCGAACAAGTCCGCCAAGGCCAGACTAGTCTGCCCCCTTTGCACCCTCTATAGAGTCCGCTCGAGGCGTCCAGACAAGTCCGCTCCTCTCGGACTAGTTCGTCCCTGTCATTTTGTAAAATTAATAGAAAAACCATCTAAGCTCCGATTCATGTGAAACTTATTTTGTTAGTTTAATATATTTATCCTCTACATGAGAAAAATATGATGCAACCTAAAATCCAGCCAAAAAAACTAGTTTTTGATTTTAAAATGAATAAAGGTCATAATCACCATTTTCAAACTAGCTGCACTGTTTTACCCATTTCCCAATCAAATATTGCTCATTTAAAGTCATTCTTTTTGCATTGCAATCATGACTCATTGCACTTTATGTCTACCAATTTGTATATCATTTGCACCTCATTTCATACCATTTTCATATCATTCATTCGGTGCATCTTCTCATGTTTAGAAGGTAAACTACCGGAGGGTGACGTTAGTGGTCCAAAGGGAGCAGTGGAGCATGTGTTTGAAAGTGAAGAACCTGTAACTCAAGGCAAGCATTCTGTATATCTCAAACCTTTTTGAATGAGTCATCTAAATGGTTGTGTTGAGTTAAATAATACGACTGCATTAGTTGGGCAGTAGACAAGGTTCTTGGTATCCTAATTGTTACATTACCTTCCTTGTCCTTTGTTATCACCCTACCTCGTGATGAGTTGGGTAGGACTAGAAGTTGAGTTTTACAGTATTGCTTAGTGTGACTCCAACTTAAACGGTAGAAGCCGAACAGTGGAAGGTCACCATTGTTCGCGCGATATAGATGGTTACTTAGGAAGAATTGACCATGCTCATTAAAAAATAAATGTTGTATGTGGTTTGGTTTAGGGAGAATTGGCTAATAGAGTGTTTCTTGTCCTTGGCACTCTTCGTACTTCTACATGCTGAGATAATGGGTAAGTAAGCCTTCTTTCTTATCTAGCTGCAACCATTTGTCCCTCGAGTTCGGAGGCTTAAAAAGGTGATAGGGATGACCCTATGAGGGCCTAGTGCGACCGACTTGTCTGGACCGGACGACGGCTAAATAGTCAGGGCGTATTTGAAAGGGGTTGTCATACTGAGTCACTCCCCACTTTCGACGGGTTGTATGGTGAGTGGTCATGTGGCGTGGGTAAAGATGTACTCTCTTGCAAGGTGTAAAAACAATTCAAATTGTCGCGGTCTCGGTTATGACTAAACTTTGGTACAGCAGCAACATCGTGGTATAATTTTCTAGTTGTGGTGTGGTTGATGTAGAGATATGTGAGCTTGATACCCTTAGTAATTTTTTGTTGTTGGTATGGTAGTGTCGCCCTTATAGCTTTACTTATGTTGAAGTTTACAATTTATTTACTATGCAAAGTTAATGCTTTTATGCAAAGTGTCATTCTATGGCTTCTTTTTGTCCACAGCCAAATTGCATACTCCTTTAGTAGATTTAGTGGTGTAAGTCTTGCTGAGTACCTTTGTACTCAAGATGCTATTTGTTGAATTTTACAGGTGATGAGGAGCAGTAGACGGTGTTTAAGGATTGAGCATCAAGGTCTTTTGGGTTGTTTTGCCGCTGCGTGGTTCTCTTGAACAAGAGCCACACACTTCATCTAGCCTAGCTATGCTCTTGTTCATGTTACTTATTTTGAAGCTTTGTTGAGCTCAAACTCTTATTTTATTGTAAATACCTAAATTAAAACAACTTATAGTGAAATTTTTAAATTTTCTCTCTACCTATGTTTTGTAACGATGGTAGTTACAAATGTGGCTTAACGATATGCATATTGATCTTACGCATTAAAATGCATATCAAGAATACTAAAATTATATATAATATGATCGAATATATTTAGTTGGCAATTATAAGGTCGACACGTGTCAACATTCATCTCGAATTTATCAAACATATTTGATTATAATGTATATGATTTAAAAGGCCTCCTCCACAGGTACTATGACTGGCGGGTGGTGTCCATGATGGGCTGCGAGTCGTCCATGGCCACATCAAGTCGTGCTTGTATACTGAGGCTTGGACTACAAAGAACAAAGAAGCATCAGAGGAACGGATCGAACAATTATCAGGAAGCTAGAGCACTGCTCTTCTTCCTCCGTAGTTCCATCCCTCCTCTAGGCTAGCACTCTATCTCCTTGATTCCTGTACTGTACTCTTCCAATCCTATTCCATTCTTGCTGATTCGTTATCTTCTTACCGTCTGTATTCAAACTAGTAACAGTTTTGTTGCTCCAGCCACAGACACAAGAACAACCAGAGCAGAAACGTGCTGCTCCTCTGCTATCGCGGCCCTGTCCGGCCTGGTGTTGTCCATGACATTCGTTTAATTTTTGGAGTCCAGAAAATTTCTAGTTGGTGCTGACCATATTCAACTGTAAAATTTTAGAGCTGGAGCTGTGAGTAAATCGAGGGTCTTTTGTTATAAGTCATTTATTTATATTTTAGATTAAAAATTATAAAATAATTTCATTTTATCATATAATGTTTAATTCCACGATGGAGTTCAGAACTAAAGTTGTTGCAAATAGATCTTAGACAACTGGACCGACACGAGGCCCGGTTCATTTAGCACGGCACGGGCTTGACCCATTCAAATTCGTGCCGAGCTGGCACGAGCCCGCAAGGCGGGCCGTGTTTGGGACCGAGGTCCAGCACGGTGGCCCAACACGGCACGGCCGGTATGTAGTTTCATATTAAACTAGTTGATTTTTCGATACGTTGCCCCGAGAACTTATAAATGGTTAGATATAAAAATAGATCATGATGGAAATAAAGGAATCAATGATAGATTTGTGATATGAGAAAATAGATCTTACTTCTATGAGTAAATGGTAGATATGAAGAAGAAATGAGGCCATACAGGCTGTTGGAAACATGAGTTTGGGGAAGCAGTGGATGATGCAGCTGCAAGTAAATGAGATATATGAATGTTTTAGAAAATTTCTAATGTCATAGATGATTTTAGCATTAATGAATGAAATTTGCAAACCTAATCCATCAAACTTCACTATTTTAATGATTGGTGATATGAGATGAGAGCATGAAGCAAAACTAAAAGCAGATACATGACATGTCAACATTCATTGAAATTAATCCGGTAGCCCTACAGGACCTATATGCTTGAAATTACAATTGAATATTGTGTAAAAAATATAACATAGCATGTCAATTCTTAAATACATGATTTAGCTATTTTCCATGTATCCGATGTACAATATCTTATAAGTTTGATAATGTGATATTACAAACTTATACATATTTCTCAAGAAAAACAACAATTATTGACATTCATCTTTAGTTAGTTCTAGAAATAGAGCTCTAATTTGGATCAACAATTTAAATTTTACAGGGAAAAGACCTATGAGATGGACGATAACCAAGGGTAAAGAATTTCTGTTTGCTACCTCTCTTGAATCCTTGATATAGTAACAGCACTGGAAATGGTTTCAATGGTTCTGAGTTCAGAGCTGCCCCTGTTTTCAGATGTGATATATTGTATAATACGTACTCTGTAAGAAAATGTTGAGGCTCTACATCAAATAGCTAGACTGGTGAATAAGACTACAAAAAACTGATACATGAGGAAATCTTGAGCACGTTGAGCTGATGAACAAAAGGGAAGCATAATCTACAGGTGCCAGCAGGAGCGATGATCTGCAGGTTCCAGCAAAACAAACTACAATATGACCTTTTCCTTCTTCTGGAGTATTGTAGGATCAACATCGATGCCCATGTTAACAGCAGTGCCAGTGATGATCCTCATGGCAGAGTCAATGCTCTTGCAGTTCAAATCCTGTAACTTCTCTTGAGCTACTGTGCGTATTTCATTTGCTGTTACTTTTCCAACCTTTTCTCTCTGGTTCTTTTCAACCTTTTACGTTACCTAAGAATCAAGGCTGAGAAAATGGGTTAAGGAAACATTTAGATACTAACTGCATAGGGAAAGAGAAATATAGGTGATTATCAGTTGCAAGGTTTTCTGTCACATGTACATTTTGCAAGTATACTGATGTATTCATGCTTTGCAGTCCACAGTTTACAGACATACTTTTAACATGCAAACAAAGGGAACTGCATTTGTAAGTCTATGAAATTTACATATGCTAATGTCATAGAAATCTAACTACATTACTCAGCTAGTTTCCATGTCTCTGATGTACAATATCTTATAAGTTTGATAATGTGATATTATAAACTTATACATATTTCTTAGGAAAACAACAATTACTGGCATTCATCTTTAATTAGTTTTAGAAATAGAGCTCTAATTTGTATCAACAATTTTAAATTTTACAGGGAAGAGGCAGAGGAGATGGATGACAACCAAGGGTAAACAATTTCTGTTTCTTACCTCTCTTGATATATTAAGAGCATTGGAAACAATTCAATAGTGCTGAGTTCAGAGTTCAGAGCTCCTGAAAGATATAACTGTACCTTGGGAGAGACACTATTAACATCATTTGGGGGAGCTTGACATGGATTAGTATAGATGACAACCTTACAATGTAATGGCTGGGTCACCATCCGAGTTGATGTGGTTGCTGACCTCAGGTTGCCCGCCGCTGTACTGATTTTGCTATAGCCTGTATGGTGAGAAAATTCATATTTTTCATACAGTGCAGAAGGTAAGACTGGAGCAAACAGTATTTTGCATATGCATTAGACATTGCATGGTGAATGGATTAAATCTAATTAGTAAGGATGATTATATTTGCAACTTGAATTTAATCATCCTTATTAATTAGTACAGCGGCGGGCGACCTAATTAAATGATGATATGAAAATGCAATCCAATAGTTAAACAATGACTAATTTTTCATCTCTACCTTTACTGATTTCAGAGATAATGTTAACCACTAATTAGAGAATCAACCGTCAAAATTATAGAATTGACTGAATTGAAGGATTAGTGAAAAAACACCAATGATGAATTCCAAAATTATAAATATCTTTTTCTGGCTCGCCAAAACCTGCACATAACAGAAAAAACACTATTAGGTTCTAAAAAAAGAGAAGTTGCCAGAAGAAGATGTTAAACATTTTTTTTTGCAAAGAGAAGCAAGACGACGGTGTAGTTCATGTAGTCGAATCACATTGGGATTCCTTAGAAGCTTCATTATGGATTTTTCTTTCTTAATAAGAACCAAAAGAAAGACAATTCGTAAGCATTATAGACCATCAATCATTCAGCTCGCTTATGCAAATCTGCATTGCAAAGCTTGTACAGGTAACACTATTTTAGAAAAATCTCAGATCACGTCATCAACCCTAAGAATTTAAGTAAAAATGATATCTGGACCAAAAGCCAAGATAAGGAGGATAGAAGACGAAAAAGCAAAAGCTGTCACCTGTTTGGCCATCTTGTGCTTGAGGATGGAGGACCGGTCAAGCATCTTCATGGCAACACTCTCCCCAGTAATTTATTCTATGTTTCAGATTACTAAAAAAAACTGAGCGCAGCTAAGAAAACCACAAAAAGCGCAATTTACCAGAAGCAATAATCAGGTGCATTAAGCTTAGGCCCCTTTCGTATTGCAAGAAAAATTCTTGAATTCTATATTTTTTATGTGAAATTCATGTTAATGTGCTGGTAAGATTGTTGCAAAATAAGAAGGCATCCCATGCATTACGGAATCAGTAGATATAGATCTTCGCATGTAATACATCCAGGGAGCGCTAAACTCTAAATGTTCATTTATCAATTAAACTTGCAGGAAATAGCATTAACTGACCACTAGGACACGAACATGGCATCAACTTGTCTAGCGCCAGAAATCTAAGGAAGCAAAATAAAATTTTCACTCACCATTTATCTTCTAGGCCATTTCCTTGATCTCCTTCTCAACTTTTTTGATGCTAATTGAGTCTGGCCCAAACCCCTGCAATGACAGCCATCCAACCAAAATTGCATTGTCCACAAGCAAATCATCTTAAATAACACACATCCAGAGAGATTTAGGTGAAATGCAGGGAAAAAGGTCAGCACGGAGGCTGTTCAGGGGGGAGAACAGGGCGCTGCACCGGAGCAACCTCAAAAGGCAAAGTGCAAACCACACACACGAACACACATACAGAGAGAGAGAGAGGCCGGCGCATCTGGCTCCCGTGATCTGCTCCTTCCCTGAGCCGGTCGGCTCTGCTCTACTCTGCAGCTGTTGCTGTCCATCCGAGAACCTCCCGCCTCCACCTGCCCTGCTCATTCCGATGGCCATCGTCGAAACTCCGCTGACCACGCCATGCCGCGCGCCGAGGAGCCGGGTGCCGGTTCCAATGACGGCGAGCGTGAGATGCAGGATCTGGAGGACCTCCTCTCCAAGCTCAACCAGTGGGGGTCGCGAGAGAGTTTTGTGGGAATCGGGCCATGAGAGAGTTGTGAGGGAGGGGAGGCCGGCGGTGGGAGGAGAGAGGCAGGGGCTGGGGAGACGGGGCGGGCGGGGAAACGGGGAGAGTTAGGGAGGCGGTAGGGGCTGGGGGAGGTCAGCCGGTGGAGGGCTATCGACGGACGGCAGGGGCTGGGGGAGGTCGAGCGGCGGGGTCCGGAGGAGAGTTAGGAAAGGAGGGGAGGTGGCGGGGCGGCTCTCGACGGTTCAGATAAGATTTCACAAATATATCCAACGGTTTAAATTAAAAAGATGCCGTGGCTTCATAAAATTTGAGATTAGAATGGGTAACAGGGAACAATTATATAAGTATTATAGATTATAAATTATAGATACAATTATGTATTATCTTCAAATGCAAAAGTAAGCATGGTTTGCTTGTAAGTCTCTTGCGTAGAACACATCAGGTCGTTGGTTCGACCCTCAGAGGCCGTAAATGGAGCTCGTTTTTGCACATTTTTTTTAATTTGAGCTGCTTTCTTCGTAGGCTGGCCATGCCGGTTCAGCCCGTTTCAACACAGATCACTTAAACGGGCCGTGTCGTGGGCTGACTTGGCACGGCATGCGTGGCCCGTCGTGCCTTACCGGCCGTGCAGTTAGACAGGCTGGGCCATGCCACCCGATAGCCATATTAGTTGCAAACAAAACCTTCATAATTCATCTTGAGATTGTTAGAGAAGCCACAACTGTTCACACCTAGCCGGTGCTTGAGGGAATCTTACCCTTTAAGCGTCGGTGCTTCCAGTGTAGTTACTGGTGCTTAATTGGAGTCCGAAAATAAGCAGAGATGAAAGTTGTTTCACCGGCTGCTTGAGAATAAAAAGAGTCTAGATCAAATGGCATTTTTTTTTTTTTACCTTTGAGACTTAGACGTCAAATTTTTAAGGAAAAATAAAGAGAAAAATAGTCTAATGCCCGTGCTTCGCAACAGATACAATACAAACTAATGATCTGTGATACTTATTTTGTTTAATCTATCTATTTTTACAATATAATTGTTCATACTGCTTATAAGAACATTTAATCCAATGTTCGTGCTCTACTACAGACGAAAGACAACTTGGCTATACGCACTTTGTTTAAACTATCATCACTTAGTCATAGCTTTCTTTACATCATTTATTCGTCAAATGAGTATTGTACAACATTAAGTAGATCATATAAACTTCTTGGTTCATCCGAAATCAGACTAAAACTCCTGCGGAATTCAAAACAATCCCCTAACACATGCATAAAAAAATGTTAGCTGACGATTGTGTTAGCATAGTAGTATTATGGGTGTCACCGGAGCTTCCATCACGTAGCATTGCTAATAGCCTAAAGAATTGTTCTGCTTGCATTTGATTCTGAGACAGTGGTCCTCCGCCTATGTAAAAACTTCAAAGTATGTTCATGAGCTGTGGTGCTGATAATAAAGGAACAAAATAGCTATTAAGTCAAATTAGCTCCGTTTGACAGCTGCCCCCACCGAAGCGCTGGAGTTCTTCATGGCGGCGGCACGGCAGGCGGCAGCTAGAGCTCTTCCACACCACGGAGCTGGGCAGCAGAACAGATACAAGGAGAGGGGTGGAATGCCGGGAGCAGCCTTAGGCACAACCTGCACTGAAGATTATGTTGCACTTGCTCTTCTGATAAAGAACAGCGAGAACTCTGAATTTCTTACACATTCATGGTGATTGATCTGATTGTGAGACAAATATGTCAACACTGATCAAGTTTAGGAATGCTTTTCTATTTGGGTGTGAGGCCGTGAGCCAGTTTATGGACTCCAATTTCACAATGATACAGTTTCTTTTCTGTGATGCTATATTAACGTTGGGAGGTTCAACATTCTTGATTCTTGTGGTAGAGTATACTACCAGTTAAACATTTCAAGCACAAGTGAAGACTAATAGCGTAGCAATCTAAATGGTTCACAATGCAATGCTCGTACAACTAAAATAACAATCTACTCATAGCAGTTTCATGTCCCGAAGCCAACCTTGCAACAAACCGACCAGCCAGCACCCGGCGGGGCGAGCAGGCGACCGTCCGGTGCGACGTAGTCGGCCGACGGGCCAGTGCCCAGCAAGGCGAGGAGGCGACCGGCCGACGGGCCGGCTCCCTGCCGGGGCGAGCAGGCGATTGGCCGGCAGCCTTGCAGTGCGGGCAGGCGGCGCGAAGCAATGCCGTGCGGCAGGCGGCCAGCCGGCCAACGCGGGAGGCCCGAGGCGTGCAGCGCGAGGCGAACGTCCGGCAGCGGGGCATCGTGATGAGGGCGGGCGAGGAAGATTCGAGGGGCGACGGCTTTCGAGCGGCTTCGAGACCGTCGAGTGGGCTCCACCTGTCGGCGCAAGCGAGCGCGGGTGGTGCGACGTCCGCCCGCCCACCGCCTACTCGCTCTTTTAAGAGGAGTAAAGATACGAGTAGAAATTCCACTGGAGCCATGCGGTCCGTAACTCCCGTAACCTCCCAATTCAGTTCCTCCGCTGACGATTCGCCATGCTCCTTGCCACGATCTCAGCGACGAAGGCGTCCCAAACTTCCTTCCCGGGCAACGCAAACGCACGGGACGGTGCAGGGGCTACACGAGAGAAAACTAGTATATAACAGAGTTTAGTACTCTACGTGTATGCAATGCAAGGTGCACACCGCACAGAATCAAATGATAAGTGCTTACGTGTATGAGTGTCACGTGAGTACGAAATTTTGACAATGCAACACTAGGCCTACCTAGGGTGAAAAAAAAAACCTCGACCCGCGGATCTTATCACAAATTTTCTCAGTTTTTATTAATTCAAAAATAAATAAAAATTTGATCTGATTCTCTTAATTTTTAATTCATTTTGTTTTGCCTGTTTTTACCCCTAAGCGCAGCTGTGTTTCATGCTGTGTGCTACGTGCCCATCACGTTAACAATAAAAACGTTTGGTGAATGTCATCAGGCTCCCGGCTGTACCCCTCACATTAACAATAAAAAAAACGTGACTTTGTTCTGCCCCATAGAAACGGAGCAATGCTACACATATGTAAAGCACCTAGAAAAACGCGACCATGCTCAATCCACCGGTTGGACAAACTTAAAACTAGCACTGAAAACAAACGTAAAAACACTTTAACTATTTTCACTTTTATATTTACAACATCAAACGAAAATAAAAATAAAAAAACCGAAAACAAAAATGAATGGATAAATACGAAGTTCAAAAACAAAACAAAATAGTTGGTAACCGAAAAAAATGTCGTAAATATGAATAATATAAATATTAAACATTCATTATATGGTATAAGTCGTACAATATATATATACAAGTTACAATTAAATTTATAACATATAACCCAACAATATAGATCAATAAGAGGTTGTTTGGTTCAGAATTTTTAATTTTTATTTTTCATAAAATATGTTCAAATGAAATCTCATTTTTGTATTTAGAGAAAACGGTAAAAACGGAAAAATTTCGCTATAAACGAAATTTCGCTGAAACGGTCGAAAAAAAAAGGCATATGTTTTTGTTACCGTTTTTATTTTTCTTCGTTTATCCAAAAATGGTTAAAAAAAATGATAAACAAAATGCAGTAGAAACAGAAAATTTTTATACCATTTTCAGCCCTGCTAAAACTCATACGTAATGCTCAGTCCACCGGCTCCAAGAGGAAACGTGACCGTGTTCAAGAGTTTGCACCTACACGTACACATACGGCTCCAAGAGGACATGTAATTTTTCAAACCTGTCAAATGGATTTCTTTTCAAATTAAATATTATAGAAGTTTATTTTAATGTTTTTGTTGACTACAACTTTGATCAATGATTTTGATAATTTTAATTAGTTTTAATAATATAAATTATATATATTCTGAAAGTATTTCTTTTGTTAATTTCAAAAGTACAAATGATAGGTTTTTTAATTTAACCGAATCTATAAAAATCATTGGTCAAAGTATCAGTCAACAAAAGTTAGAAATAAACTTCTCCTGAGATAAATGTAGTAATTAATAATTATAAAATAGTTTTTACCTAAAAAAACCATTCACTCATCGAGATCTACGTAAAAAATAATCTGAATTTAACATATTTATTTAGATCTACAGTAGAATCTACCCAATAAAACAAAGAAAGCTGTGAGTAGTTTTCCTCTTCGTTGGGCCAAGTTTTCCAGGCATTGGTGCCCACACACTCCACACTGTAGTCCAATAGAGGAAATAAACATTGTGCTGTTCGTAAAACCATGGTTTACCACGCGGTTTGAGCGGTTTAGCGGTTCTCGAATTCAAATTTTTTTAAATTTTAAAATTTTGATGGATTTTAAAATAAAAAATATGTAAAAAAACTAGATGAAAAATGCAACTTTTTGGTTGAATCAATTTTTAAAAATATTTTAATTTTGGTGACGAAACAATTCGAAAAAAATTGGATAGAAAATATATAAGCACACTTTATCTTCAACACCAGCTCAACAGCCATTCTCCCCTCTCCCCTTTCCCCGTCC